>BQNB010001916.1:73776-131554 GCA_026074375.1 Tanacetum coccineum | reverse complement strand
GTACATTTACTTTTGGATCCTTGTCATGAGTAAGATGTCGAAAATGGTTAAATAAGTCATCCTTAGACTTGAGATGCAAGCAAGTTCTGCAATGTGTGGATATCACTTTTTAAGTATAAGTCAAACGCTATCCTGAATAAGGTAGTTATAAAGGCTATCCTTGGAAGTGATGTGAAGCAACATTCCACAACACTTGTAGTCAATAAAGAATTTGTTCCTCCACTTGATAAGTGCAGAATGATACCATGGGCCCTCTCTAGAATTAATCAGATAATTTCATGGTATTCAAGATGATTCTTGATTACATTTGGTAAATCTGTATTGCATGGTCGTGTATGTTATTAACAACTTGTGTGGTGATCATCCGATTTATTCGGAAAGACTTATGTGTTGGTTATCTTTTAGGTACTTGTTTGCTATGATGCCTTAAACCTTTGGTTGTTTTATTAAATCAATTAGCTATGCCACTTTGGTTTCATGATTCAATGTGTTTATTATATGTTATATGATTAAATGTGCTTATAAAAACTCTATAGGGCTTGCTGCAAATAAACCACCAAAATAAAAATACCCTCACAAAAATTCTGAGAAAAATCGATTTTCTGTGAAAAATGGAACCAACAGTGGGCGGCCCCCTTAATTCATCAAGGCCGGCCCCCTTAATTTTAAGGGGACCGCCCATAGATTTTCACGGGTAAAACAGTATTTTTTTCTGCTTTTTGCCCTCTTTTACCTAGTATCAGCTATATTTGCCCAGAATGCTCGAACAAAATTTGGAATACCCTAAACTTGTTCAAATTCATTCCATTTTCAAACAAATCTCTTCCCATAAATTCCCTCCAAATGCATATCACCAATTTACCATCTCCCTCATTCATCATCAACCACCATAAACCTCCATGGCCTCCACTAGAGCCTCTATTTCCAAAGTCTCCAAGAGACCAAAAATCAACATCATTCCACCAAAACAATTGTTTGTGGATTTAACCCAAGATGACACAAAAACTCCATCACCCAAACTTCCAATTTCATCACCTAGTGCTCCTAATGCACCCTCCAAAACACCATCAACCAAAGACACTTCTTCATCTTCAATTGATTACATACCCAAATCACCAACCTCATCAACATCACTTTCACCAAACGGTTACTTGAACCCACCAACATCTCCTCCTCCAAGAGTTTCTCCACCACCTCCAACTCAAGAAAATGCATCAATGGACATCACTCTCACTCTTTCCCCAATTACCCCACTTGATGTCCAATTTGATACTCCATCACCTTCACCACCTATCATTGAGCATCCTATTCCTTGGAATTTACTTGAAGCACATGGTAACTCATGCCTTTGTTGTATCCACAACCGAACCCTCATTTTTGGGTTAAGAGATGAACTTCAATATATGTTTTCATATATTGAACATATGCTCTCACAACCACCAATCATCATCACACCACCTCCACCATCCTCCCCAAACTAAACATACTCTATGTTTAGTCTCTCAAATAATTGATCATCTACCATTTTGCAAGCAAGTCCTATGGAGCTTTACTAGTTATAGGACTTTTTGTAGTTTAAATTTCATGTATGTTAGCATGTTATTTTCCTTATGTATGCATGAGTGTGTTTCACACACTATTTTAATTTTAATGAATGATCATTGTTGGTTGTATGCCATATTTTTCTTCCTTGCTACATGTTAGAAATATTTGTATTGTTCTAACCCATTTTGTAGCCAAGAAACCATAGCTCGAATCCTTGGTGCCCTCGAACGAGGGGGAGCACACATCAAGGGGGAGCACTTATTCCGTCGATTTTACTAGCAATCCTCGACGATGCCTTTTTGATTCTACAAAAAGGGGGAGAAATGGCATGAAACTCACTAAATACTTGTTTAAAAAATAATTTTACATTTAATGAGTTTAAATTTTGTAATCATCAAAAAGGGAGAGATTGTTGATAGAAATATAATGCCTAAAAACATTATTAATATCTTTCACATCTTTACGTTTTGATAATCACAAAATATAAAAACGTTCAACGTAAAATTAAACGTAAACAAGTAATTAGGAGTAAATTCTCATTTCAACATTTACATCACTTAAAGGTATGAATAAATAAATGCTTAATGCATTTTATGATCAAAGGAAATTTTTATTCAACCTCAAACTTTTATAAAATATTGTAAACATTTTTATAAACATCACAAAACATTTTCTACATTTAAAAGAAATGTTTTATTCAAAATATATATATTGAATTTCAAATTTTCGAACCTAAAACGGCTAGAAAAAGTCCAGTAAACACCTCCACTGAATAGGACAAAAAGGGGAGAGTCTAAAAATGGGTGCCCCCCTTAAATACATGGGTGACCCCCTTAATTATAAGGGGGCGACACCCTATTTAAGGTGATCGGCCATAGATCACGCTCCTCCAGCTTGTCCTATAAATACTCGACTATTCCCCAACATTTTTCTCACCTTTTGCACTCATTCTTTCTGTTCTAAAACAGCCCACACACCTCTCTAAATCCTTTGATCATTTAATCATAAAGCTTTGTTTCCAAGTGATCCAAGCTTAATTCCTCAAGTGCAAGAGAAGAATACTTCCATCATCAAGTGAAGAAGTATTACACCTTAGTGTGCATAGCAATCTTGTTGCATTCATATCACATATTTGTAAATCAATTGTATATCTTGTAAGTTGTGTGTAGTAGCTAGATCTTTACGATCTTTGTAAGTATAGTTAGATCGTGGTGATCTTAACAAGTAGTGTTAGATAGTTGTGATATAAGTAGTGTGGTGAAGTGAAGTGTTGAAGTTGTGAAGAAGTTGTGAAGTTGTGAAGAAGGTGTGGAGTTGTGAAGTTGTGAAGTCGTGAACAAGTCGTGAAGTTGTGTGTGTTAGATTGGTTCTAGCTAAGATTAGAACTCGACATTTAGCTTTGTGTCGTAAATCGGTGTAAGCAACGTTGTGTACGGGTTTCTCCGCCATAAGGGAGTTTGTTGATAGAGTGAAGAAAACTCTCACGTTTGGTGCTCGGGGAGTGGAGTAGGGCGAAGAGGTGCTTCGTTACCGAACCACTATAAATCCTCGCATTGTGGTTTGATTGTTCTTACTCTTATCTCTTGTTTTACTTTATCGTTTCATATACTTATATTGTTCATATTGTGCGAGCATTGAATTCACAAAAAGTCGAATCTAAGTTTTACAAATATACATAAATCTTAAATTAAAAAGCGGTAAAACTATTCAACCCCCCCCCCCCTTCTAGTTTTCCACAATTGGTATCAAGAGCCACGCTAAACAAGATTTTTAAAATAAATTATATTTTAAAACTTGAATCGATCTATGGAATCAGAAAAATATTTAGAAGGGCAATCTATGCAAATACCACCACTATTTGAAAGTGATGGATTTATTTGTAGGTTACCCTAAGGAAACGATGGGTTACTACGTTTACTATCCACTCGAAAATAAGATTTTTTTTCGAAACGATGAGTTCTTTGAAAATAGTTTCATGGTACAAGAAGCGAGTGGGAGTCATGGACTTCTCGAAATGAGTGAGAGTGATGAAGGGCTTGAAATAATTCAAGAGGAAGATACACAACCTTTTGAAAATACTAGCAAAGAACATAATGAGGTCGCACCTATCGAGGTCGAGCCCTAAAATGTTGGTGTTCCTATTCGTAGATCCGCAAGGATACCTCAATTTCCAGATAGATATGGATACTATGTTGACGTTGAAGAATATGAATTAAGGGATCTTGATGAACCTCCTAATTATAAAGCTGCATTAGCAGATCCTGAATCCGACAAATGGCTTGAAGCTATGAATACAAAAATGCAATCCATGAAAGATAATCAAGTCTGGATTCTAGTTGAGCTTCCTCCTAATGGTCAAACTCTTAGGAGTAAATGGCTTTTCAAGAAGTAGACTGACATGGATAGCAATGTACACACCTTTAAAGCTCGTCTGGTAGCAAAAGGCTATACCCAAACCTACGGAGTAGATTATGGGGAAACCTTCTATCCTGTTGCATACATTAGAGCTATAAGGATTCTTTTAGCCATAGTCGCGTTCTATGACTATGAGATTTGGCAAATGGATGTCAAGACAACCTTTCTAAACAGTTACCTAAGCGAGGACGTGTATATGGTGCAACCGAAAGGGTTTGTAGATCCAAAACATCCCAACAAAGTATGCAAACTTCAACGTTCCATTTATGGATTGAAGCAAGCATCTAGAAGTTGGAATAAAAGGTTTGATGAGGAAATTAAGAAGATTGGTTTCACTCAAAATCCTGATGAGTCATGTGTATATCTCAAAGCTAGTGGGAGTAATGTTGCATTCCTTGTCTTGTATGTCGATGACATATTACTCATGGGAAATAGCGTTGCAATGCTGCAAGAAGTTAAATCTTGGCTTTGTAAGTGTTTTTATATGAAAGACTTAGGAGAAGTAGCATATATCCTTGGAATCAAGATCATACGTGATAGATCTAAGCGGTTGATTGCTCTTAGTCAAAGTGTTT
The DNA here is from genome assembly GCA_026074375.1 of Tanacetum coccineum. Lineage (NCBI taxonomy): Eukaryota > Viridiplantae > Streptophyta > Magnoliopsida > Asterales > Asteraceae > Tanacetum > Tanacetum coccineum. The sequence goes on along the minus strand of BQNB010001916.1, from coordinate 127,019 downwards.
ATCTAGAGAAAATCCTAAAGAAATTTAGAATGGAAAACTCCAAGAAGAGGTATACTCTAATGATAAAAAGCCTGACTATAGAAAGTCACAAGGTGCTAAAACACCTACTAAGGTACAATGTATGCTGAGAGTTCCTTATGCTTCGGCCATAGAAAGTCACAAGGTGCTAAAACACCTACCGAGGTACAACGTATGCTGAGAGTTCCTTATGCTTCAGCCATAGGTTCAATCATGTATGCGGTTAGATGTACTAGACCTGATGTTGCCTTTGCGCAAAATTTGTGTAATCGTTTTTAGCAAAATCCTGATGAGATTCACTAGACTACTGTGAAAACTATTCTTAAGTATTTGAAGAATACTAAAGATATGGTTCTTGTGTATGGGGCTAAACTTAAAGATGAGTTGAAAGTATCATGTTATGCTGATGCAAGTTTTTAAACTGATAAGGACGATACAAAATCTCAGACGTGATATGTGTTCGTGCTTAATGGTGGAGCCGTAGACTAGAAGAGTGCCAAGCAAAGCATTACTGCTATGTCTTCTACAGAAGTTGAGTACATTTTTGCAGCTGAAGCATCAATGGAAACAGTCTAGATGAGGAAATTTATTGATGGACTTGGAGGTGTCATGCCATCGAATAAAAGGCCTATGGAGATGCTATGTGACAATGAGCCTGCACTAGCTATCACCGGAGATCCCAGAATCTTAAAGGGAGCCAGACATTTTCAGAGGAAATATCACTACATTCGTGAAGTAATTCAACGAGGTGAAATTGTCCTTAAGAAAGTTCATACAAATGACAACGTAGCTGGTCCGTTTACAAAACCAATGATTCAATAAGCATTTTGAGCATGTTACGGGGATTGGAATTGTTCATGCTAGTAGTCTCATGTAAATCTATGATGTATTAGTTAGTATTTGGATAATGGGATGTTAAACGATTGTTATGTTCTTTGAATGAATTAATATACGTAGTATCTTGTTTTCATTTTTATAATAATTGTGTCCTATATTTGCATGTTTATATCCATGAATGACTTGTCGCATTCTAAAGCTATGTCCATTACCAGTTAACGATATGGGAATATCGTTAAGATAAGGTAAATGTGAGTGACTGGTGGTATTCCGGAGAATACGTAAAGATGTTGTCTGCCAGCTTCACATGTTATTCAATGAGGTTGAATATTGGATCCCCACCATGTGATAATCACTTTATGGATCGATGTCATTGGGTGCATTACACACATGGTGAAAGTTATGTTTATCCTTAGACTTGAGATGCAAGCGGGTTTTGCATGTATGGATGGCATTTCTTGATAATAAGTCTAATGTTAGTTTGTCAAAAGGTAGTTATACGGGCTGTTTTCATAAGTGTTTTGAAGTACGTGACGGACACTTGTAGTCAAAATAGCATTTGTTCCTCCACTTGAGTGGGAGTTAGATACTCACTAGGCCCCTCGTTGGTTTGATAAGATATTTACATAGTCGTGCCCAATATGTAGTTAAGATGATTCTTTTTACATTTGGTGATCTGAATCAAGTACAGATGCGAGAAACAGAATTGTTAAAGTATGGAATGACTATTGATCCATATCTATATTTAACATGTATCTGAAACAAAAGGATAGAACTGACTGAATCCATAGAAGGCTGAGTTGTTTTTTCCCAAAAACTACAAACTTAGGTATTTCTGGGAGCATTGATGATGTTGCTAGACTATTTGTCAATGTTAGTATGTTATATGATATGAATGAGACATTCGCAAGTGGTAGCTGTTGGTTTGTGCTCATGTCATACGAATATTTATACGGCTAGAAATACGTGAGCCTACGGGGTCACACACGTTATACATTTAGGTATCACTTTATTAATGTGAATAATAATATAATTGTATATTTATTATTTATATTAATATATGATTTGATGAATAAAACAATTGTAACTAACTAATAAGGCTTTTTAATTAATGGATAATTAAATGTAATTAACCATAAATAATAGAAAAGTCAAAAGTCAACCCCAATGGGGTGTGTGCTTGAGTTTGACCGGCCAAACTTGGGCTTTTGGGCTAGCTTTTACTACAAGGAATGTAATTTAGATAAACCCTAATTTAATCCTTATATAAGGAGGATCCTAGAGCTCATAATTCTCATCCCTTGCTCTCCTCCTTGTGTGTTCGATCGTAGAAAGAAACACCAAGGTTTTTTCAGGTTTTGTTTTCTTAGTGTTTACATATTCGTTAATCAAGAACTAACATTCGGGTGATACTGCTAGACGTGTAGTGTATGAACTTCGTAGAGGTTACTTACTTTAGTAACTTGAAGTAGTTTTCGGTTAAGCACGTTTATTACACACGTGCGTGTACTTCAAGATCCTCGTTCATCATTAACTTGATTGCATAATGGTATGTTTCCTTATTTATATTTATGTTTTAATGTGTTAATTATTTATGCTATATGAATAATATCCGCTGCGTAGCTCGTAGAATATTATGTGTAATATTATGGTTATTACTCTATAATACAATTCTCAAATGGTCGGTGGCACTGTAGCAGCTACAGTGCCTGCTACAGTGCTACAGTACCGGGCAAAAAACTAGCCCAAAATTTGGCCCAAATTTTTTTTTTTAATACCGGTGGTTACAGTTCATCGGCCAAAAAAAAAAAATTTATACTCCCTCCTTCTTTCGTCAAAAATAAGAAGAAAAAAAAATTACGTTTACGACTTTCTATCGGCCTGGGCCAAAAAAATATATATATCCCCTTTATTGAAAAAAAAAATTGTCATTTAATATGAGAAAAAAACAAACTATTAAACATGAGACCAAAGAAATTAACCCGAACAAAAAAAAATGTCCCGCAATAACGCGCGAAAAAATAACGCCCGCAGCAACGCGCGGGTAATTTTTGCTTGCTATAATACAATTCACAAATGTGGCACTGTAGCAGCTACAGTGCTTGCTACAGTGCTACAGTGCCGGCCCAAAAAATTAGCCCAAAATCCGGCCCAAGGTAAAAAAAAAAATAATTTACAAAACGGACCCTCAACTTTTAACTGTTTACGACTTTTCCACATAAATTAAAAAAAAAGACCCCTCAAGTTTTTTTTATTCGCCCCCCGCCGCAACGCGCGGGTTAAATTCCAACTCGTTTAGATAACAATTTTCAAAAGAATTGATGTATAAGTCGCCGAAAAAAATTGATTTGAGTGTTTTCTCATTATTGATGTATAGGTCACCGGAAAAAAGGATACAAGAAATATGGGTGTATTCCCGGCGCGCGCGCACACACACCTCCATGAATATCCGGCCACCCAACTTCCATTGGATTTGACCACCCACCCACCTTCATTAAAATCTAGAAGATTTAAAGATATGAGAGTTTCTATTATGAAAAATTAATTATGTGAAAAATGGAAAACAAAATACCATATTGGTAAAGTAAGAACAAAACCACGGGAACTTTTTGAGCAATTAACTCATTAATACTTCTATGTATTACTCAAAAATAAATATGACGTGGAAATAAAAAATGCTACAGTCCCGGTAGCCGGTTACCATAATGATGAAGTCAGAACAATATTTAAAAATTCGTTGTTGAAGTCATTGAATAAAAAAGTAAGTGTTTTAAGTCGGCACAAATTTAAAAATACGTGGCTATTTTATAGCTTTTACCCAAAGCTAAATTCAAAGTGTTTATAATTTTCGCGTAGCCTTTAAATACTCCCCTAAGAGGGCTGGGTACGGTAACGTGGGCGCCGGCGTTATGCCAATGCGGACCGGCGCTAGCCGGCGTTACAATACCGGCCAAGCCAAAACCCCAACGTCGCTGGGCCCCGAGTTATCCCACCAACACCGTTGAAACCCTTTTTTTTTCTTTTTTTTCTTTTATTAAAAGTGGGTATGTGTTTATGTTGTGTTTTTTAGTGTGTGTGTTTGTGTTTATTTGGTGTGTGTGTGTGTGTGCATTTTTGTGTGTGTGAATAAGTGTGTGTGTGTGTGTGCAGGTAAGATGAAGAAGAAGATGTTTTTTTAATAATCTAATAGTTTATGTTAATGGGATGTATGTATATTTGGTTGGGCTGGAAATGTTGGACTTGACAAATTTTAACAGATTCAACATTTTTTTTGTAACTTAAAACAAATAAATGTTTTTGTATTTTTATTTTGAATTTAGTAAAAATTAATTTGTTTAAATAAATGAAAAAAAAGAAAAATGATGGGTCTCAAAAAAGCAGTGTTATGAATTTAGTAAAAATTAATTTGTTTAAATAAATTAAGTAAAAATTAATTTGTAACATGAAACGATATATATACCAGTCAATATTTATAAAAACCCAATACAAAGGCAAGTAAGGGGGTGTTTATTTTTGACTTAATGTCCTAAATGGTAACAAACCTGAATGCAAACAGGAAATTTTGGTGTTTCTTTTTTTGCTTATTGTAAACATAAATCCTGAATGTGAAAGGGAGTAAAAAGGGAGGGCTTTCTCTTTCAGAACATATTATTACCTCACAGTTTTAACTATACCGATTTTTCTTTTCATCATCTTTTAATCTTTAAACCAAAAACACAAACCTCGTCTCTACTTGGGTCTCTTCTATCACGGATCACATCGTCGGCCACCGTCGCTCGTCCATATCCAAATGGAAGTCATCAAAAATGTTTATGATGTCAAGTCATTGATTCAGTTCAGGTTAGTTTCGAAAAGATGGAAGTCTTTTATTGACAGCTCTGAGTTTATCAAATGTTACGGCGCCCACCACACACAGCCATATAGTCGTATTCTAAGCTACAAATCTGATTATTTTATGGATGAGGCAAAGTACATTTATTTGGTAGACGATAATATCGAAACTTTGAAGGTACAAAAACAAGAGCTTACTCCATTCGTTATGTCTCTTTTGCTTAAACAGTATTGTCTTTCATTCGTTGTTGGTTCGTGTCACGGATTACTGTGTTTGTATGGTTTGCATAAAGGTTATAAACAATGGATGGTTGTTATTTGGAACCCTTCTATTGGAAAGTTGTTTGATATTGTTGTCCCTAGTTTTTACTCTCACAGTCAGATTTAGGCTTTGTTTGTTTTTTCAATTTCACATCTTCTAACCTCTTCTCACCTCTTTTGTCTGAAGCGGGAAGAGCTTTTTTGTTTGTTTTTTTGCAGAGAAAAGTGATAAAAAGCTCTTCTAACCTCTTCAAAAATTAAGACAAAAATTTTCACTTCTAACCTCTTCTTCTCTCTTCTTCTAATACAAACCCTCTTCTTCTCTCTTCTTCTAACACCAACCCTCTTCTTCTAAAAAAAACAAATGGTCTTATTCTTTGTAAATAAAGAGCTTAGATGCACCTCTTCTTTTGCAGACATAGTTTGAAGATGAAGAGGTAAAACCTCTGAAAAAACAAATGAAACCTTACTCTAGGAATCAGCAGACTATAAATTGCTCTCAGAATAAGCTTGTTTTTGGTTTCGGGGTCTGTCCCAATACTAGAGATCCTATCGTTGTGAAGATTATATATGCAGTTAACATGCCTTGGTATGCTGAAGTTTTTACATTGAGTTCAGGGGTCTGGACTGTGATTCCGTGTAGTAAATTGCCTCGTGAATCAATTGAACTTAACACGTCAGCTCAAGTTGTTATAGATAGGTTTATTTATTGGGGTGCGTATGAAATGACTTTTGCTGATGATGGTGAAGTTACCACAAATCATTTGGTTGTATCATTTGATTTGATTACCAAGGAATTTAAAGTGGTGGACCTACCTGATAGCTTTACAAATGAGCTATACCATTACCCCCATGTGTCCGTGTCCGTTTGTAAGCTAAGCGAGTCTCTTGTTGTGTTCGGATACACTAAGGTCGAGGAAGCACTTTGTTGTGATGTATGGGTGATGGACCATGATTTATCTTTTAGAAAGCTATTCACAATTGGCACACCAGTAAGATTATTGGGGTTTTACTAAGAGTGGTGGAGCTATAGTTGAAACTCGAATGCGTCACAGTGAGTATACCTCACTGGATGTTTACGACCCTTCCTCACAACAAATCAAGAATCTTGGGATTTCTGGAGTAGAGAGCTCATTCATCATGGACTTTTACAATGAATCGCTACTTCTACTTGATCACCCGGATTTACATATATATTCTTACGTTAATTGATCAAAAGATGAACGGCCACATTTCAAGGTGTGGATTTACAAAGTGATATGTTACCTAAGGAGGGAAGGGCCTATTTTGTGTTAGGGTGTCATTGTGTTAATGTTGTTTTGTACTTTTCAGATTAGTGAAATATATGTAGCATGCACTTAAAGCATCCTTTTACATTGTTTGTGTTACATTGTTTGTGTTTACTGTTATACAACATTTTACTTCTGATATCCTCATACAAACAAATCATGCTTTAAACGCACTTACAAACGCCCCTAATTTGTATCTAAACAACTGTATTTCAAAATTTTAATTCAAACATTTCAAAAAGTTAACTTTATTAGTCTCTTTACAACTGACATGATACATAATGCAATGAGAATGTCAAGATAAGAGAATTCTTGTTACTGTAATTGTTAACGGACAAAAGATAAATCGGGCGTGATATGTTACAAAGTTTATTCATTTTTATAAAGAAGAAAAATGATGTAATTACATTGACTCTATGTGTGTATATATAAAAATGTATACAAGTATACAACTCTCTATTCATGTTCAAGCAAAATTTCTAAATGTATCGAGTATGCACTATGTGGTTACCACTACTGCTGAGATCACTTCGTGGTACATTTGACGAGTTCAAAAGTGAAGAAATTGATGATGATTGCACAAAAGACCTTGACTCTGGCTCTAAAAAGTCATCACCGGCATCTTTTTGAGAATGCACTCAAGATCCCTGACCACATCTAACATTGTTGCCCTATTGTCAGGCGTATCGTTGCAACACCAAAGAGCTAAAGATACAAACTTTTCAATACATTCTGAAGGGTATGAACCTATTCTGTTATCTATGATTTAGAACATTGTTCTTGTCTGATTATATATTTGGACGAAAGAGTGTTTTGGGTATACCCAAAAAGTTACACATTTTGACGCTCTAGTGATATGGGTCAAACGGACTAAAAGTTACCAAATGTGTACATAGAATGCATAAAACTTCTCAAATAAACAAACTTGATTATTACTGAAGGTATAGAAAATTTGTATTCATAATTGACACACGGGTTATTTTATACCAGTATGAATTAAGAAATCTTTTTGAACAGAACTTATTTTGATCCGTTACCCAACCCGTCCATTTTGTTTCTTTAATTCAAAAAAAACATTCTTTTCTTTTGGTCATAAGCTATACTTCCTTGCTTTTATAGAAATCTTGCGGATTTCAGCTATATTGTTAAACCAAGGGTTCAATGAGCTTGATGGGCTGTGACATAGAAGCCCGGGCCGCAAGGCTTCTGCAAGTCATACTGGCTGGAGTGGTTTTCCACAAGAGGTATACATATTCAAACAACACTAAAACTTAATGTGCACTTATAAGTACGATGGTACCCTCTTGATCAATCGTGTGTTATGGCAGAGGTTAAGTGGGACCCTCGGAATGGCAAACATACCTTTTCATTTGTCAAGTTTTAGTCATTACACTTTGTTTTAACTACATCTTATCCATTAAGAAGACATTCTTTTTGAATTTTAGTTTAACTTTGATAAGCCGGCTTTTGGGACCTAGAGGCAATTCACTAAAACCGTAAAACGTATAGAAGCTACACGGAAAAGCGTCAATCAAGGATCCTGATAATTTAAAGGAAGATGAGCTAAGAGGAAGCCTGGGCTATGAGCCCTTAAATGAGCAACTTCACATCTTGATCGAGGCTGATTTACCTCCAAGCGTTGTGGATTTAAGGCTGAGGCAAGCACAGGAAATAATTGAAGAATTGCTGAAACCAGTGGCATGTTACTTATAAATTATTGTCTTCACTCTTTACTAGTAGCATCATTTGACATTTAAAAAGGTCAAACTTGCGACAAATGTCACTACTTCTCTATCTTCTTCTACATCTTAGAAACCTTTAATATCTATTTATCGTACTAGCTGATGTATTTAGTCACATTAAAAATCATAGCACGAACACTAGTATAAACCTATGGACCATTTGCTGAACTTTGACTTTTGAAGTCAAATAGACGTCTTTAACTTCAAAATTGATGATGATTCTCTCAAGAAATTAACACAAATTTCTTTCTGTTTTAACTGTTGAAAAAAAGATGATCGAAACTTTCTGTGAACCTCTTCATTATAAACTTAGTTTGTTGCACAATTTTCTTATCCATGTCCCCTCATTCTTGTTTATTTGTTATCAGGACGAATCCGAAGATTTATCAAATGACAGCAACTACGAGAGGTAGCCATGCTAAACTCAAATTTCAGAGAAGAGAGTCCCGGTCCAAGTGGTAGTGTCTCACCTTTTGACACGAGTGGCATGAAACATCCAAAACTTGGAGGTTGACAAAAACATGAATCCAGGGGTTTTAACCACTGTATGCACTTGTATTACATAAAGAAAAAATAAACATTTCATTATAAAAAAGCTACAAAAGCCAACCATTTTCATGTGCATACACTAAACAAGTTCTAGATCCTCCCTGATGGGACAAACATCCTTGCGTAACTATGCACCTACCCGCTATACATACACACCCTCATACATTTTTCAAACATAATTGAAATGTATAGCCTCAGGTTGATGCATTTTGGGCTACATGTCTGTAAATTCAATTGAATACATATTAACAAGTTTTGCGGTTTGGGTTTTTTGGTTCCAAAACCTAAAAAATACCAAATTCTAATTCATGTTTTCGGTTATGTTTGGTTCACTATGAAGTCAGTTCAGTTTTACCTTTGAAATTCTCAACCCAAACCAAATGACCCGAGAAACTCAAAACCCGAACCGACTTCCGTCTTAGAAGGGCCACAACTGAAAGGATAGCACAAAGAGTCACACTGTATACTCTTTATATTAACTCGCCTACTCAAGTTGGTGGTCAGATATTAACATTCAAGAAAATAGCTTCAAGAAACTGTTGGGCCGAATCCAGCCCAACGGGCTAATCCCAACCCGCTGTAACATGACAGTTACAAAAGCGTTATTTTGAACGTAATTTAGAACAGACCAACGGTCTTTTACACGAACCTTACAACCTTTATCGCAGTTTCATTTAGTATAAATACTCAGTTCTTATGTAATTAGAAAGATGAGGATAGATTGTTTTAAACCTTTGTAAAAACAATACAAGTTTAATACGAATCAATAGTTTTTTGGTATATCTTGATTTATAAAACGATCCATCGTTGTCGTTTTATCCCAACATTTGGCATCAGAGCTTTTTGGCTTTTAACCAAAGAATCATCATATACCATTTTTTTTCTGCCCAGAAATTCGAATCAAAAAAAGGCCACGTTTTTTGATATAACCCAGATTCGAAAAACAACTAATTAGGACAGAAAAAATTAAATCATTCAAGATAGGGAACAAACACACCTGTTTGTAGATTCCACTGATATCAAACCCTGGTGAATCCACAATTGATTTTATTTAACAAGAAAGCCCCAAATTAATTCCGGCAATAGATCCCTAATTGATAGTGAAACCCTAATTTCGCACAAAGCAAATCAAGGAAATCACCAAAACTACGAAACACAATCGCAGTTTAGAAGAAGGGAAACAGCCATCTTCATCGGTGATATAATCACCATCGAAGTCAAAGGGGCTAGGAAGAAGAATACCGGTCACGACATCTCACCACAAAAAAGAGAAGTCGGTTGTGTGTTTTTTATCACACAACAAAAAAGAGAGGAGACCGCGTATAAACAAAGCAAAGGACAACCGGGTTTATTAACCCACAAACAAGGGCTACGGGTTCTTTTACCCAACAGGTTTTAAACATACCTATTTACACCCTTCCACTTTCATTCTTTTATATCTAGTATAGAAAGTTTTTTACACTTTTAGATATAAAGTTTTTGGTATTTGTTTCTTATATAACAAAATTATTTTTTTTCTTTTCACTCAACTTTAAAAAAAAGGAAGAGTTAATATTTGTTATAAAAAATAATAAATACTTAGATATAATAACCTAGCGAATACGCTGCTTATTATATAGAATAATTTTTAAGGAGTAATTAACCTTAGGTTATTCTTTGAGATATAAAATCTCTAAGAAAAGTTTTTGAATAAAAAAAACTTTTATTCCGTTTTACTTATAGCCTATAAGGCATAAACTAGAGTACTCACCGAAAAGGAAATTATTTTTATTCCCCCCCTACACATTTTAAGTGTCAACAAAGAAATAATTCCAATTAGAGATTTTTGTTAATATCCTCGCGATATGACGAAAGAAAGTAGAGATACTTCCAAAAAGGAAGTAAGTACTACCAGTACACCCCAATTCTAATGTCATATGTTAAAACCCACGAATTACTCATTATGGGCAATTCGGATGCAAATCATTCTCGAAGCAAACGGCTTGTGGGAAATGATAGAACCATCGGAGACAACCAAATCCGACAATAAAAAAGGAAAAACGCATCGCAATCCTTCTTTCATCCCTACCCAATTAACAATTGCTTCAAATAACAAAGCATAAAACCGCGAAAGCAATATGGGATGCTTTGAAAACTAGATACATGGGCGAACAACGAGTCCAACAAGCGAGACTCCAAACTCTCAAATCCGACTTTGAGATGTTACAAATGAAGGAAGACGAGACAATCGACTCCTTTACCGAAAAATTAACAATATTAGCAAATAAAGCCGCTGGTTTAGGACACACATTTGAGGATCCAACCTTAGTACGAAAATTACTCAATGCTGTACCCGACAAATTTACTTCAAATTGTTGCATCCATTGAACAATATTCAGACATTGATTATAACAAAGACCCTAGATAAAAGCAATAGAAAGACTTAAACCTAGTAAGAAAGAATTAAGCAAAGAAGGGTAACAAGTGGACAATCAAGAAAAATTGATGTTCACACGACACGAAAATCGAGGAAAGAACTTTAGAGGACGTGGACGTGGAAAACACAAGTTTTCACACAATATCAACCACGAGAAATTTCGAGAGAAATAAGAAAATGAGAGAAACCTCAAAAAACTTTCAACAATAACACTTTAAAAAATCAAACTACGACCCCAAGCAAAACTCATGCTACCGTTGTAAAAAGTTTTTGGGCACATAGCACAGAACTGCCCTCAAAAGACAAAAAAACACGAACAATCCAACCTTGTTGAGGAAGACTTAGAACCAACCTTACTAATGGCAATATTAGAAGATTTGGAACAAATGAAGGAAGTTGAAGATCAAAAGGTCTCACTACACGAAGAAGATGTAGGATATAAAGAGGCAAGCAAAGAAAGTCTATGGTACTTGGACAATGGAGCAAGTAACCATATGGACCGGCGTAAGAGGACCCTTAAGGAACTAGATGAAAAGGTTAGTGGGAAGGGTAAAATTTGGAGACGTTCATACATAAGATCAAAAGAAAGGTTCAATCTTATTAGAATGTAATACGAAAGCAAAAATAAAATCACACGTTTATTACATCCTAGCCTAAAGAGGAACTATTGAGCTTGGTTCAATACACCAAAATCAGTTGTACGTTGTAATTGGAAGATGACAATTATAACTCTATGACATGGATAAAAAGATCCTAATGGAAGTCACGCAAACAAAGAAACCGACTCTACAAAAGCTAGTATAAGGATTAGGGCACACCCGTCTGCCTCTATCACAACCTGAAGGACACTACCTTGTTATTGGCACTCAAGAATAGGTCCCCTAAACTATGAGCACTAAAAACAATGACTAAAGAGACTTCTCTATGGAATCTACCGATTAAACAAACAAAACAAATCTTGATGTTTGGTTTTAATTGGAACACAAAATATGAGTGCCATTTCTGAAGAAGCAAAAACAAGGTCAACCATCACCAATAGATTTAGTAATATGAGACTTATGTGACAATAAGAAATAAGAAACAATAACACTCCAACACCTCTGAGAAAGCAATACATATACCTACTAGTAGACGATATACTCAAGATACCTGGTGGGTGATATGTTTTCTAGTTTAAAAGATCCAGATTTTTAGATACCCTTTAAGGAAATATAAAGCACAGTAGAAAAAGGAGTTAAGGACAACATTAAGAATGTTAAGAACTGACCGTGGAGGAGAATTCACATCAAATGAATTCACATAATATTGCAAAGAAAACGGGATAGCACGACACCTTAACCGCACCTCCTAACCACAACAAAATCGAGTAGTAAGAAAGACCGAAATAGTCAATTTATATCCACAACAAATGTATGATTAAAGCAACAAACATCCACATGACTTTTGGGCTTGAAGCTGTTAACACTCCTATATACATCCCTAAATAGGTGTCCAACAAAAGCACTAGAAGACATTACCCATACAAGCAATTAAAAATAGAAAACCGAAACCTAGAAAGACCAAAAAGTTTTTCAGATGCATAGCATATGCAATAGGAACCATCACAACATCTAACAAAAGTGTTTGATGATAGAAGTACATAAATGGTTTACCTAGGAAAGAAACAAGATCAAAACCTATCGACTATTTGAATCCACAACTCGCAAGATAGCGTTAGTAGTAAGATTGAAGTTTAAAGAGGAATGAAACATGAAGACAGGACTAGTACATTAGTTATGAACACAATTTACGACGAACCAAATGGACAGACTGATCATGATTTAAAATCTTAAGGAAAAGACATCATGAAACAAGAAAATCCACCAATGAAGATGACAACGATTTTCCCTAACGAATGATCACTGGAAGGATACATTCACCATTAGACAAAACTCAGCACCCACACACTCTGAAACACTTCACACACCCTCTACAAGATCGTCTCAAATAAATTCCCAAGTTACACCCAACTCTATAACTCAGTCATCTGCTCAAAGTAATAATGGTTTCCATACACATTTACACTTTGATCATACACCTATAAGAGGTTTCAGAACCTTAGATGACATATATGAAAACACCGAGAAATTATTGCTAGCTGAAGATGAACCTAGGAACTACAAAGAAGCATCAAACAACCAAAAATGGATAGAAGCAAGATGTTGATTAGATTCCATCATAGGAACAACACATGGTACTACCCAAATCTACCAACTGTCATAAAAGCAATTGGTTTAAAAAAAAAATGGGTGTTCAAAACCAAGAAAGATGCTAATGGAATCATAATCAAGCACAAAGCTCGATTAGTAGCAAAAGGATACATACAGGAGCATGGCATAGACTTTGAAGAAGTATTTGCACCAATAGCAAGGATGGAAACTATCCGTCTATTACTCGTCATCGCCGCTACATAAATGGGAAGGTACCTCACTAGACGTAAAATCTGCTTTTTCTACATGATAGAACAAAAAGAAGAAGTGTATGTTACACAACCCAAGGATATACGAAGAAAGTGAATGATGGAAAAAGTCTACAGACGTTATAAAGCCTTATACAGATTAGACAACACCACGTGCATGGAATAATAAAATAAGACAACACTTTAATAGTCGTTAGAATTATTCAAGACATGTGCACTTGAACAAGCAAATACTAACACGAAGGCGATCAAAGGTATTTACTATATTAGTAGTTAGTTTATGACGACGATTTAATCACTCACTGGAACACAATAATGAGATAGATAAGTTAAGGCTCAAATTGAAGAAAAATTCGAAATGACGATCCGGACTATTAGTCTTACTATCTCGGAATATGAAGTGTCACAAAAAACACTGGTGAACACATCAATAAAACAAACTGCCTACGCAAACAAGATCTTAAAAGAAGCTGGAATGCTAGAAAGCAACGAGACAGTTATACCAATGGACCCGGGAACAAGACTGACAAAGAACACTGAAGGAACGTTGGTCAATTCAACTGAATATCGAAGCTTAATTGGATGTTTAAGATATCTGCTTCACACAAGACCCGACTTAAGTTGTTCCGTGGGATTACTTAGTCGTTTCATGCAAGAACCAAAGGAACAACACATGAAAGCCGTAAAGCAAGTACTTATATGTGAAAGGAACAAAAGACTATGGAATCACCTACAAGCATAATGGAGGAAATATTATACAAGGATTCAGCGATAGTAGCTACGGAGTCAACACTCAAGAAGGCAAAGGAACTACCGGCATAATATTTTACTATGGTGACTCACCAATTAGCTGGAGCACACAAAAGCAAGCCACTGTAGCATTATCATCCTGCGAATCAGAATTCATTGCAGCAACAGCAGCAGCAACTCAAGCATTGTGGTTGAAAAGACTCTTAAGCAGACTTACACATTCAGAAGAAGAAAAAATCACAATAATTGTTGACAACAAATCAGCCATCCAATTGACAAAAACATGAATCCAGGGGTTTTAACCACTGTATGCACTTGTATTACATAAAGAAAAAAATAAACATTTCATTATAAAAAAGCTACAAAAGCCAACCATTTTCACATGCACCTACTCGCTATACATACACACCCTCGTATATTTTTGAAACATGGAGTAATTGAAATGTATATAGCCTGGGGTTGATGCATTTTGGGCTGCATATCTGTAAATTTAATTGAATACATATTAACAAGTTTTGCAGTTTGGGTTTTTCGGTTCCAAAACCTAAAACATACCGAATTCAAAATCATGTTTTCAGTTATGTTTTGTTCACTTTGATTTCAGTTCGGTTTTGCCTTTAAAATTCTCAACCCCAACCAAATAACCCGAGAAACTCAAAAGTCAAAACCCGAACCGACTTCTGTCTTAGAAGGGCCACAACTGAAAGGATAGCACAAAGAGTAACACTGTATACTCTTTATATTAACTCGCGTACTCAAGTTGGTGGTCAGACATTAACATTTAAGAAAATAGCTTCAAGAAACAAAAGTATCAGTCGATTCTACGAGTCAAAGGATAGTGTTTCAGCGGTCAGATACCCAAGCACAAAACAGCGTTCATAGTCTTGCAAAACATCGTTCATAGTCTTGCAAAATAGTAAAATACTATTAAAATACAAAAGTATCCAATCTTTTGCACTGGTTTTCAGCCTGCTATCGATGCTATTGAACTCTGGCATTCGTTACTATCTGATGCTAATTTACAAGCCTGCCGCTAATGATCAAGGAGTTGTGTTGTGGAAGTACCGCGCCATATGCACATTTACAGATCGGTAGTTTACTATGAAAATGATATGCTGGGAAGGCTTGTGCTGCTCATACCAAGCACGGCCTCCTGTTTTGTTAATAGTTACTTAAGTCCATGTAAACCAATTTACGAGGTAGAGTACGGTTTGTACTTCCGTGAAATTAACTCAAAAACATCTACCTGACAGAGGATGCAACGGGTCGCTACTGTTAGGATAAACTCCATAACCCAAAAACATTTTCAACAAAAAACTGATTCTCTAATTGTAAGGTTTCTAAACAACAGCAATATCCATTCCAGAATCACAGAAATTTAAATGAGAATCAAATGTTGGATCATTAAGTAGTTCAACGGACATGGAAATAACGGGGAAAAACTTGTATTGAAGGAATATTCAAAGTATTGGAGCTTCAGTTACAATCAAATATGCTGTCCAAGAGACTTGAGCATACAACAAGTAGGTTGAGATGAATCAAAGATATTATCACTACTTTGTGGTGTTACCTACGGGTAAGAAGTCTAATGCAGGTGCAGTATGAGCTTGATTGCATTGCAACCTCCCTAGTAATACTCAACTGATGCCAGCATTGTTCGCGGCAACATGCTTTTTCCAAACATCGCCTTACCACTTTACTCCTCTAATCCTGAGTTAAAGTATATGAATATCATTTCTTGTTCACACATAAGCATTTACACATTCAAATGTTGCATATTCAATGACTGATAAACTCATGTTTGTATTTTTACAGATTATTCAAAATAGACCCCAAGCAAAACTAAAGGAGAATGTAACAAAGCAAAGGACGCTAACAAGATTTCAACATGTAATGAACATCTAAAATGCTTGTACATAATTTTTTTACACAAGCAAAAAAGACATCTATAAAGGACATCCACCATTCTCAACAAACCATTAAAGACAGTGGGCAAAAAAAACAATATCCATGGAATAATAATAATCACTTAAACTTGAGAATACCGATTTCACTAACCTTGCTACAAAGCACATATTTGATCAAATATCGTCACAATAAATTTGTAAATCCGGGTGATCAAGCAAAAGTAGCGATTCCTTGTAAGAGCCCATGACGAATGAGCCAGCTTTTCCAGAATACCCAGGATACTCAAGATTCTTGATTTGTTGTGAGCTGGGGTCATAAACATCAAGTGTGGCCCATTGTTGGCCATCTGCCTTTGGAGTTTCGAATATAGGTTCACCATTCTCCCTAAACCCCAATATGTTATAAATTGATGCGCCAATTGAGAATAGCTTTCTAAAAGACGAATCACGCTCCATCACCCATACACCACAACAACGTGCTTCCTCGGCCTTAATGTATCCCGACACAACAAGTGAGCCCCTTAGCTTAGAAACTGAGACATATAAGACAAATTTGTTTGTTAAGGTATCTGGTAGGTCTACCACTTTAAACTCCTTGGTAACCAAATCAAATGACACAACCATATGATTTTTGATTAATTCATCATCATTAACAAAAGTCTTCTCACAAGCACCCCAATAAATAAACCTATCTATAACAACCTGAGTTGAGTACGAGTTTAGTTGAATTGATTGACGAGGCAAATTACCACTTGGAATCACATTCCAAACTCCCGAACTCAATGTAAAAACTTCAACATGCCAAGGCATGTTATCGGCACATAAAATCTTCACAACGGTAGGATCTCTAGTGTTAGGACAGACCCCAAAAGCAAAGAGCGGATTCCAAAAGTAAGCCCGGCTCTGAGAGTAAAAACTAGGGAGAGCAATACCAAATGATTTTCCGATAAAAGGGTTCCATATAATAAGCATCTTTTTATTCCAACATATATTATGATGAGAATGAAAACACAGTAATCCATGACATGCACCAACAAATTTTGTAACACAATATTGTTTAAGCAAAGGAGACGCAACAACAGATGGAGCATACTCGTGTTTTACCATGAAAGTTTTCATATCATAGTCTACTATGTACCTTACCTCATACGGACAACCTGATAAACTTATAATACGACTACGTGGCTGCGTGTGGCGGGCGCCGTACTCATTGATAAACTCAGAGCTGTCGATAAAAGACTTCCATGATTTTGAAACTGACCTAAATCGAATCAATGACTTGACATGAGAAACCTTTTTTATGATTTCCATTTGAATTTCAAAAGGGATGTTGTCTGACATTATTAAATTTTTCTTAGGGTTTATGTTTCCAGCAATTAAAACTATCGCACCGAACGATATGTATTTATAGCTATAGGAAATTGTTAAACGTAGTCTAGTCTTACTGGTTCTAGCAATGTTTTGAAACCATGTTCAACCGGTTCAACCGGTTCTGGTCGCAACAATGGATCAAAATAAACCGGATATGTTATTTTCGAAAACCAGTAAGACCCGACGAGTTTGAAGCGACCCGGGTCAACCCGGTTCTCGAGACTCGGCCGGGTATTTTTTTTTTATTTTTTACAAATAAATCAAGTTAATTATATATAATTATCACGCAATTTTATTTTACATGTTATATTTGTTAATAGATGGTTTTTAAGATCAATATATAGAATAATCAATGATTTATATATATACATTTTTTTGTATCATTGAAAATAATTTTTTCTTTTTTTGTGTAGAAGACCGAGTTGACCCGGTGGTCAAACCGATTGAACCGGTAACCCGGTGACTCGATCATGTCTACTAGAGACCCGGTTTTCAAAATATTAGGTTCTAAGGTTATGTTTAGCATATTCAAACACATATCAGGCTAGTCGGGCCCGTGATCCCCTCACAAAAACAATTCCGGCCCAACGCATGCCCCAAACGTCACACTTCACAAGGTGGTAAATTAGCTCACGAAGGTGAGCAGCTCAACTTTCAGGAACTCTAAAAAATGTGGTCCCCGTATACATGAAACGGTTAGTCTTTTTTAAATCTCCACTACCATTTTATTTACCTATAAATACCTTTTAAAATTAATATTTTTTAAACACAACTTCAAATTATATACTTTCTACTCCTCATTATTTAAACAACTTCAAACTTAATCTCACACAACTTAAACAAAACATATTATGGATATGAATTCTGGAGCAATAATGCTCCTAGAAGTTGAAGAATTATATGCCGAAGAAGAAAAAAAAGTCTAACGTCACTTGAATTTTTTTAGCAAAGCATTGTAGTTTTTAGTTTGTTTATCACAACCAAAACGACAGAAAAAAATCGACATAAATTGAGATCATTATAGTGTTCATGATCGTTTAGTCGCAACCTATTTTAGCGAGCATCTGATGTTTCCGGCAAAAATTTTTGAGGAGAGGTTCCAAATGAGTCGAAAGGTTTTCACAAGTATAGTTGAAGAAGTAACTATTCATTGTGGATACTTACGTGAGAAAGAAGACTGTTCCAGAAGATTAGGCCTTTCCCCGATGTTGAAGTGCGCTTCCGCAATTCGTCAATTGGCATACAACACGACCGTTCTTGGCTCCCTTGATGAATATTTGTAGATGGGCCAAACAACTTCTCGTCTATATCTTGAACAATTTTTGTACGTCTGTTATGGAGATTTTTTGGACCAGAGTACGCTTCTCGTCGGTATATTTTTTATCAAAGAAGTTTCTGGATATTTGTTAGATATTTGACAAAGAAAGTTTGTTATATATAATAGTCGTAAATAACAAAAAGAATAGGGTTATTTATATAATTCAAACTTTCATAGAATTGAATGTCTTTGACCCCTGTGGTTTATTATAAAGTTATTAGGTAGTTTAGGGTTGTGTTTTTAAAGTTATTTTTTTTTCAAAAATATATATTAAACTTCAACATTTTTTATAAAATCGTACGTATGCAAAAAAACATTGTAATATTGGGCTCGTTTTGTTCGCAATTCGAAAATCTTTTCAGCGGTATTCTTTTCTGAATGAATTGATAGTAATGTGTTATATATTTGATAAATAAAGTGTATTATATAAAAAGGTCGTAAATAGCTAAAAGTTGAAGGTTGTTTTCGTAACTTGCCGCATAGTTTGAGGATACGTTTTGTAAAAAAAAATTATTACTCATTGGGCCGCACTTTTTTTTAGTCACCCTTTTGCGGGCCGACACAATACACCATCATTTCAAACGGTAATTGTGCAATTATATAATGGGCTTTGTTGAGTATTGATGATGAACTTTACATTGGCGTGCAACTAATTGGCTGAGTCATTAGTATTGATACGCAAAAACTTGAGAACAAAGTGTTGATAGTAAAGTATTTATCTAATAGTAAAATAGTTACTTTATAAGAAAAAACTCTAACGGTTATATTTTTCTGTAACTGTGTGTTATCAAGTCGGGTGAACCGTTATCTTGTGCATTTGATTTTTCTCAACCGATTTTTTATACAACTAGTTATAAACATAGTTTTCAAAACGTATTTTTTTATCGGTTTTTGTTATTGTGTAAAGGCAATAAAGTTTTGTTTGTGGTTTGACTTTTGTTTTTATTCTTTCAAACTTTTTTAACTTTTTTTTCTCTTTGTATATATTTTCTTTTACTTTACATTCTTTGTTCTTAAAGCCTTAAAGTGTAGTTATTTTTTATACTTTTTTATGTTTTAGAATTCTTTTCTTGTTGTAGGCACGTTATGGTGCCAAAATGGCGCCTGTAACGCACGTCATCCGCACCATGGTCTCTCGTTGTAAGTGACAATGTGATCCCAAAAGCGAGCTTTATGCATATTTTTTTAAATGTAAAAGTGGTGTGAGCGGGTTTTTTTGACGTTTTTCTGTGGTGTTTTATAGTAATGTTATTTGGGGATAATGTCTTTTTAGTTTTTTGTTATAGGAATATTATAAGGTAAAAAGTTGACGTGATAGCGCGTATAGCTCAACACAACTACCACTTTACTTTAAGGTGGTTTGGTTGTTAGGTACTTAAGTATATTGTTATTTTTACAGTATAATTTACTTTTAAAAGTTACAAAATATACATTTCTTAAGTCCGTAAGTACCATGTACTCTTTGACTCATGAGTTATTAGAATTTATAAGGTTAGGGATGTGTAATCATTTTCATACCTATCGGCTCGGTTGGGTGTAATAAGGAGACACGGATACCGTGTTGAACACCATCATCTCAATGTCACATCAGCTTTATTTTTCTATGACTAACTTCGCCACCAACTTATTATAATAAGACAATTAACTTCCCCACCAAACATACCTCACTTAAAACACAATTTACCATTGATTTTATGATCTATTTTTTTTTTGTCATTTCCTTCGCCAACAAATACATTTCAAAAACCGTCACCACCAACTAGGACTCTTTTACCCTTCAACTAATTACAGGGTAAATTTACACTTCTACATACATGTTTTAATTAATCAGCTTCTATATTGTCTTCAGCGTGTTCCAACTGTTCTTCAAATTCGATCAACAAACGGTCACACATCCCTAACAGCTGGTCAGCAAGAGGAGGGATGCCAGGGTTTCTTCCGTCGTTGTATATATGAGCGTTAATTGTAATCTGGCACACATCGTGCCTGAATTCACCTCGGTTTTTATATTCCAGTTTTCTCGCTTTTTCCTTTATTGTTGCTAGGTCCATTGGTCGGTCTACGAACCGCAAGTAGTCTGGAGCTTCTTTCTTGGTTACAGGCTTTAGAAAAAGAAACGACACCTGATTTGACTTCATTATGTCGATAATTTTCTCCAAAATATTTGACAATTCAACCTGTTGTCACCAAAAGATTAAATTCGTAGTCAACTTTGCAATCCGCTTCTCAGAGTAGAAGCAATATTTTTGGGCAAATTAAGTACTAATGGGATTATGTTTTATATTCAAAAAATGTCAAAAACGCAATATGGGACAACCCAACCCGTACCCGACCCGCTTCAGCCAAAAGACTTTGTCACCCAAACCACGCATCTTGCAACATGTATATAAATCATTACTATCAAACGATACAAGTAAAAAAGAAAAAAATAAATATATCACCTGTCCTCCTCCTCTGCGGCGCTTAACAGTTGGAGTGTAGTCAGCACTAAACCTCCCGCCCAATTCTAAAACAGCTTTCCTCTTAGCCGCAGACCGGTTTCTTTCAGGGATCTGCCTATCATCTCTTCTCGGACGAACATCGTCGTAATAATCAGTTCTTGCCTCAAACATCATATTCTTTTTCTTCTTCTTGTTCTCTCGTTGTCGCATTTCTTCCAACCTTTCTCGCTTGATAAACCGTCTAAGCTCAGCAACTTTCTCTTGTTCTTCTCTTCTTCTTACTCGCTCTTCTTCATAATATGACCGAACCGGTGTTTGTTCTGCATCATTTTCTTCCCAAAACTGATTATTGTTCTGAGCACTATTAGGCCAAAAATCTCCACTTCCATCATCTCTATGATTTTGAAACCCAGATAATTCGGTCATTCTTTTAGTCTTGTGAGGTTCAGTTACTTGTTGACTAATTTGGTCAAGATCAGTGATTTCCTTACGTCTTCTAATAACAATCGTTTTCCTAGGTGGATTTCTAATGATATTGCTCTCAGCGGGTAGAGACGAGGGTTTGTGAGATTCCACTTGTATATCTTCGGTTCTGGACTTGTTGGAGAATATATTGATTTTATTCACTTTAACTGAAGATCTATTATTAACTGTTTCCCTATCTGAAGTTGCTGGTCTGTCGGAAACCAGTGAGGTGCTTGGAGTGGCCTTTTCGGGGATTATACTACTTGCTGGACCACATCTTACTTTCAAAACTTTAGCTTTTAATGAGCTTCTTTCCTCCTCAGGAGGTGCTTCTACTACAGCGAGTTTTGTCCCGCTTTTCGGTATGAGCTTCTTTACAGTGTTCTTCTGTTGTGGTTTCGTGACGGAATCCAAAGGAATAGATTTGCTAGGCATCTTTTCGAGATCTTTAATTTCAATTGGGATGTTGGAATTTTCTCTATACTTGGGACAGTACTTGTTGGTTTTCATGTGACCGTACCGTCCACAAGCTCCACACGTAAAACTATCTCTTGCATTTTTCTTAGTATTTCCAACCTGCAACCACACATAAGAATATCAGGTAAAGAAAAAAGAAAGTAACTACACAAACTGAAATTTTCACTAAAAGTGCTATTTTGTCTCTGATATCAATATAGAGAAACAACTCGCTAACCTTCACAATATTCATCCCGTCATTCAAAATTTTAAGCTTCTTATTCAGTAAGCCTTGCTCTAGATCATCTTTCTTTTTGGGTTTCATCTTTCCAGATAAGTTCTTTCTGTAAAGAAACAATTCATCCTGCCACCACATTGTTACATTAATCAAATTTCATGGAGACCAATTTTCGGTTTTTACAAAATAAGCAGCTGAAACCAAACCGAAAACTACATAGCCTAATAAGAAAATGATGGAATTAGAGTTTATAGCAGTGTCATATAGGGGTGAGCATGGTGCGGATCGGTTTTGGTTTTTCCAGTTAACCAAATTATTTCCTTGATAATTACACTAAAAAACTTAAAATGAAAATCGATCATCTTATTTAAAGAAAAAATCATATAAAGATAGTCATGTAATAGGTAAGCCAACGAATTTCAAGATATACAAGTTACATTGTAGTTTTTTATTATGGTTTTTCCATTTTAAAAGCATTCAGCCGCAATTACTCGACCAAGAACGCTAATTATTTTACCTAATTATTTAGTATCTTAAATTACCTAATTATTTTATTGTACTCTTATATTACCTAATTAATTTATTATACTAATGTATATGTTATTAGTGGGTTTACTTGATAAAGAATTTGTAGTTAAATGAGATGGTTCGGTTCCGTTTAGTTATTCAGCGAAAACCGAAATCGAACTGAAAACAGCGATCTCTTAAAAAACCAATCGGCCGTTTTTGCTTAGGATCTTATACGGTAGATGGGTAATACAGTTATTTTGGTTTTCGGTTCTGTTCCTGCTCATCCAATGTTAGATACGGATTATTCCACTCCACATAGATATCGATACAAATTATATGCATAACTAAAGACAGATACAGATACATACATCTTTTGTCGATCTCACTGCATTCTCGTTTCTAGAGAATGATCCATCGGGTTGGGCGATAGAAGACATAGGTTTCACACCTGTGTTGATTGCTTTCAACTTCTCCTTGTTTTTGAAATTATGATTTAACTGCTGCATAGTATCTCCTGATTTAACCTTTTTCTTCTTCCGTTCAGCCTCATCATCTGCAATACAAATCCAGTGTCAACCATTTTCTAAACAAAAAGAAGATTTACTAAAAGCAACCGAACCGATATAACTCAGCATTTTTCTATTGAGAAATTGATATAGTATTAGTCGCTGAGCATAATTTTATTTGTAGATACAACTCTTTTGTGTTCTAAAATAGAGAGAAAAATTAGGTTTTATCTCAAAAATCAAGTAGAAGACACGTATAGAGGTGGCAATTTGACCCCCCTTTACTTACGGATGAGCCGATTTTGGTTGAGTTTTTATCTCAAACGAAAAACTTAGCTAAAAGACATAAGGCCAAACAGGTTGAAACTCACCCAAAGTCTATTTTAATGCACCTGTATGTATTTTCTTAAACTAAAAATGGCATTTCAACCTGATTCGGCCCCTACTAAAAGCAACCAATTTCAACAGAAATCCATTTTGACCAATAGAAAACCTAAAAAGATGGAATATTTACCGTCCATGAGCATTCTGCATAACTCTGCCCCTTCAGCAGCTTCATCTTCAATTTCCACTTGTGCCTGAGCTTGGGAAGGCAATCGTCTCATTTTAAGCCCCTTAACACCCACTAGATTTTCATGATTTGACTCTTCTTCGTCATTGCCTTTTTCTGCGTCTAATAGATTCTCAAGATCCCCTGCAAATGAATCCAGGTCTTCAACGTCACTTTCGTTTTCTTCACCATCAATGGCAGAAAGATTTTGGACTTGTCGGTCCCATGTTTCCTGGCACTTTTCTCTGGTTTTTTGTTCGGGGTGCCATAAAGCTTTTGGCCGATGAAAATATGCTAAATCTTTACTGCAAATACAATACACAATCAGTAGTACTCGACAATCTTCAGTCCAAACGTAAAATGAAATTATAAAACAAAGTATAGCTAATAAGCCAATTTACTTATGAATGTACCAAATCAGGTTATGGTTTATCTTTAACGAATACGCAACATTTAACATTTTTGTAATAGATTATATACTTAAGAGCGTTTGGCATTTCACTGTA
This sequence comes from Tanacetum coccineum, assembly GCA_026074375.1. Classification (NCBI taxonomy): domain Eukaryota; kingdom Viridiplantae; phylum Streptophyta; class Magnoliopsida; order Asterales; family Asteraceae; genus Tanacetum; species Tanacetum coccineum. The sequence continues at coordinate 102,600 of BQNB010001916.1, read as the reverse complement.
TGGGGGAGGTAGGATGTACAGTCATTGCCCAACCCGAGGGTAGAGAGACTGCTTCCATAAAGACCTCCGGCAAACTATAGAACATTGGATATCTTATATTAAACATTCAACATCACATAATTATTTCAAATAATGAGCTATTAGCTCTAAAATTAAGTAAAAACCTCGCGTGCTGCTTTCATGCTTAATCTACGAAGATCAGCATCTGTTCCTGTCACTGTAAGGCTGCCTCGATTTATTGGCACTTTTTTCTTTGCTACCGCATTGGACACTGGTGCCTTGGGAGCAGTGCGAACATAACTAAATCCCAACCCTCGACCAGACGGATCACCAAAGCCAGTAATCTCCAACCGCTCAAGATTTCCTCTATCCTGAACATCAATGTAAAAATACAAGGCTTTATCCAACTAAATTTATAAATCAAGATACCAAATACAAAGTAGTGCCCCATCATCACTCTGTTAGTTAGCCCCAATGTAACTGCTAACTTTCTAAAATGGATAGTTATAATTTACTAATTTCCCATATTATACCTATCAACCAATCTTACAAACTTTTCAAGTTAATTGGTATCTTAATGCACTAAGATAAATCAGTATAGTATACTATTGAGTATAACCTGTATTAAGTGTTTGTTTGTGAACAGTGATTTTAGCAAAGGATAATACAGTCTATGCTGATTAATGAGCAAAAATTGAAATTAACCTGATTTGTTACAATGCCAACAAAAGTTGCTGCTCTCAGTTCCAGGGAGTTTATTTGTAATTCGTCTCTCAATGTGGATGCAGCAGCTAAAGCAATGGCTTCATCAGGCAGCTGATTCATTGCAGCAGAAAGACCAGTTGAGTGAGTCATGCTGATTCCCAGACATTTCAGCCTATACATACCGGCTAGCATGCTTTCAAACGCGCACACCTAGCAAAAAGAGAAAGAACCAAAAATAGCATAATTCAGACGTGGAGTGAATGAATGCAATGTATTTTCAAAAAGTCCGCTTCATAGTTAAGATAATAAAGCACATATAGTTTACATATTGAGGTGGTTCGTGGTTATGGGCAATGTATAATCAATGATGCCATGGTCTTGAACTGTTCCACAATTCTTAACACAGCCCTTGGTTCAACTGGTAGACTCAAGTTATGCTCACCAAGGCTTAAGACTCAAATTAGGCATTTCAATATTGATTTTATTTAATAAAACATAAACATACTTTTCCATTTGTCCTGTTTGGTTTTAGTGGTATTTATTGTTGCCTTTCCAAAAAAAATTCATGGTTTTGTGTCATGTTTGGATCATTTTGTGGCCCATCATCTTCGTATTTTCATACAATTTTGTATGTAAGTCTATCATTTTTCTAAGAGTCAACTTTTTATGGAACTTCGCTTACAATATGACCCAAAATGGGACGCAAAGCCACCATCTTTTAAAGACTCTACAACAAAGAGTACAATGATTAAAAAGTGACAGATAAAAAAGTAGGTTAGTATTCGATTTTAAAGACCTTTCATTATCCATACTAAGAAGCAACAAAACCTCCATCTATTGAAGGAGAATAAAGAGAAGTAAAACATACATGTTCGGGTGTAACAAGCCTTCTAAGCTCCTCTTCCAATGGAATACGGAAATTTCGCTTCATAACCCATGAACCCCTCTGGCAGTTCCATACACATGCACCAACATCAATGGTAAACAATAACAGATTAGTGGTTGCAAGAGTTCATAGCTTTCGATTACTGAAAGTCGATATTAGCACCATTAAGTTATGCATCCCCACTGACCTGTAAATCACAAAACATCTTTAACCTCTTCCTTAGAGGAATTTCAGCTACATTGGCAAACAGTGCTGATAGCTCATTGGCAGGGATGGCAGGTGCCAAGCCTCGCTTTTGACAAGCACGGAACTCACGATACATAAACACCAAAAGCCTATTCATACTATACGTCTGAAGCCCTTTTGACGCAGGGGACATTACCTCCATGTGAGGCTCCTACACAAAATTTGGTTAAAATGCATTCAGCAATTTACATAGGATATCTAATGTTACCAAATAATGAACATGCTCTAAAAACAGAAAAAAGATAATACCTGTTGTCCAACAGCATATATACGGTCAATCCGTCTTAAGGAGAGCTTTCCCTTAGCAGAGCGAATTAGTAAATAGTCGGTGGATGAGACCTTATGTGGATAAACTGGAGCTCTATACATATTTGTTTCAAGACATGATTGAGTTGAACCAGGCTTTATATCACCTAAGAAAGGGGACTTATCAGCTGGATCAAGCGTAAGGACATTCCCCAAGTTGTTAGGTCCACTACGCAAGTGGGTCGCAGTTTGATCACCAGGACTGACTTTTTGGTAATAAGTGCACAAACGTGCACCCATCCCAGGATTTCCAAGAAGTAAAGGCCTTTCCTCACAATACCTGAAATGTACGATGCCTTAAGTAAAGAACTTTATGTGTCAGTTATATTAAACAGTCATTATGGAGTACTTACTCCATAAGAAATACATGGCCATCTCTGGCTGAAAGATCTGATTTCTTCTTAAAAGCCCCAGGAGGCCTCAAGGACTTGTTCTCACCAGGAAGCTTTTGTGCCCTCGGCAACAAATGTAGTCTTGTACGAACAAGATGCAGTAAAGAATTCGGTCTAACATCTTGCTCTGCAAGAGATTTTTCATCTTCAAGCTCTTTTCCGGAGTATATTATTTTGACAGGCTCGGATGGTTTAAAATCTACCAAGGAAATGAAAAAGAGGACAGTTTAAATATTTTTATGAATATAGAAGAACGGGCGAAAACAAGTTAAAAAGAAAAAGACCAACCAAGCTTCTTGGTAGCTTTTCCTTTGACAGATAAAACTGTCTCCTCAGCATTTACATGAAGCTTGCTGCCTTTCCCTCCCAAGCTCATTAATACAACTTTCATTGATCCTCTTGTAAGCAGTGTCCCTTGTTCCTTAAGTGCCGCTACATTTTCATGGGGATGCCATAAAGCTTTTGGCCGATGAAAATATGCTAGATCTTTACTGCATATACAATACACAATCATTAGTCGACAATCTTCAGTCCAACTGTAAAATGAAATTATAAAACAAATTATAGCTGATATGTATTTCAGCCAATTTACTTTTGAATGTACCAAATCAGGTTATGGTTTATCTTTAACAGGTCAAAAGTTGGCCAACATGTGTTCTTACCCGAACCCATTTACTCATTACCCAACCAGCCCGACCAGCCCAATTTTTGCCACCTTAAAGATATACATTTCACATACCACACGACACTAACGTCTCTAATCAGATACAAGAACACAAATAACGAAACAAATTCAAAAATACAAATCCGATTATATCAAGAACACAAACTGATACAAATCATTTTAAACTAAAGGTTTTGTTCTTACTTGCTAAGTTTGATTTTCATTGTCTGTAGCTTAAGTGCGGGTATTGAATGCAAGACTTTGACGCCATGTCCTGCACGTTTCTTAGAATGCGATTTCAACTGCTGCTGCGAGGATTTCCTATTCGAATAGAATTTATCATTAGATATATTAAACTTCCCCCCAGATTGACGACCTCCATAACCATGCGGCTCCAATAAATCACCACCAGCAGAACGAGTTGTGATCATGGCTCCAGCATGAAGTTGGAGATGCTCGCCATCCTTGTTATCTAAAACTTCAAAATGCATCTGTTCATCTTGAAGATCGAGAAGGAGTTTCGCCTTTGGAACAACAGATTGTTGTGGGTCCCACACTATTCTATCCATCCACGTCCCATCCAGCAAATCTTTATTTCTTAAGGTAACCTTGTTAAACTGCTTAATGGTATCACCACTTTCTACTGTTTCCACACGGGATTCTAACCTCAATAGTTGGGGATGATAAATGGTTTCTTCACAGGAACTGTATGACTCTGGAGATTTGTTTGAGCCAAATGGTTCTGCAGTAACATGATTTTCCTTATCCAGTTTAGGAGGTCCTGAGACTCCATTTCTTTCACTAACATGAGGAGAATTATCATAAATAATTCTATTTTCCCAGTCTTGTTGATCAAGAGGGAAATAATCATCGTCTAAAGAAGAAGAATCTAATGATGTGCTTTTAGTGAAGCGCGTGACATCATCGTCACAATAGTCTTTACTTTGATCATCAACGTCTGAAGTCAGTATCTCATCCTCATCAACAACTGCAGATTTTGGAAACTCCTCGTGTAATGTTGATACCTCATCTTGAAAAGCACGTCCATGTCTCATATAAGGAAAACCTTTCATCAAAAATGCCTCTTCATCATCCTCTACGATATCCCTGACCTTGTATTTTTCTGTATTATATACACAAATGTTCATAGGTTAAAAAAAAGGCAAAAAGTTCACTTAACAAGACAAGTTTGATAAATTGTTTACTAACAGTAGTTTTGGTAAGAGTCAAAACATCTTGTGTTAAAAAAATTGATCTTTTTTGTTAATAACAAATATGACTGTAAACATCATATTATTTATGATTGCATTATACATCTATCTACATTTGACCCATTAGAGATAAAGCTCTAATCGCGCTATTTACAAGTATATATATAGTTCAAAATTGCCACCTCTAATTTAAAATCTAGTGCACAAACAGAAAGCGATTTATCTACAGTCATCATGTACAAAAATAAAAACTTGATGCATCAACACTGTAAAAACAAATTCAGCAAGGTACATATAAAAGTTTAAACACGTACATTTACCAATGATAATCAAGTCGCTTATTCAAAAAAATTAACACCTGAACTTGATACCTTTTGGAACAGAAAACCACCGCTGTTCCCTCTTTGCATCAGCTTTCTTCAAAGGCTCTTGAATAGCAAAAATTTCTGAAAATCGTAGGATCACATTTCCATCTTCTACACAGAGAACAGGAAGCGGTGTTGTTGAACTTTTAGGCTCAAATGGCTCTTCAGAAATATGGGTCTTCTCCTGAAAACACAAGTAAAAGCAATGCTTAAACAATGAAGATAATAATCTTCAAACCAATAATACACAATATGCCGAAAGTGCATAAACAAGGAAAATGGAGCTTTGGGGATTTTCAGAGTCAAAATAGTTTTATAAAATGAAATACGCATACACAAATTAGATGTGTATGTATTAACCTTCTGAATTTCCATTACATCAGGTTCCGAGTTTTCTATTTCAAGGGCACCGCCGCCATCTTCTGGAGAGCATTTCCCTTGAGAAGCCACTGGCGAGCCGTCATTTACTACCTCACCTAAAAGCGAGAAATAACCAAGTTATGCTAATGGCAAAAAAAATTCAAGAAACTTCCGTTATTACATAGCATGCGCGTCAAAGAAAAATCACCAAAATTTAAGTATATGTTATCGAAACAAGTTTTGTTAGATTTGGTGATACTTGAACTTAAATTAAGCTGAACAGAGAAAAGTAAGACAACGATTATGAAAATCCTTGAACCTGGTAAAGACGTGGTTTGTAGTTCTTTCCGCGGTTCTTCTTCCTCCTCGTCTTCATCGTAATTATCATCATCATCAAACAATGATGATGATGATGCAACTGGGGGTACTGTAGTAGAAACATAATCAGATTTGGGTAAGAGATAATCCTCCTCGGTTAAGGCTTGGACTTCTGGTCCCTCATACTGTTTATCAATATCTTCATAATCGACTGCATCTTCAGCCTTCAGGTCATAATCTACATAATCGTTATCTTATAAGTTCAAAGTCATATAGATCATTAGGTAAGTAAAAATAGTCTCTGTATGAAGCTTTGAGTATGAAAAAGATAGAACATCACCTTGTTCAGCAGCATAACCAGATTTGTGCGACTTTTTTACTGACAGCTGACCATTGGGAAAGAAAGAAGAAGAAAATTAGAGCATGTATGAAAATTATAGTAACTATAAAGCAGTAAGTAGTTGCATACATCAATATTTGTTAAAGATGAACCAAGCTTGTCCGCTAGTGAAGCTAGATGCTCCTTTGCATCCTGAGAAATAAAAAACATGGTTTTAATCTTGTGCAGGCATAAAAATATATGGATGGATGGCGAGTCACCAAACAAATATATCTAAATCTAACAGAAGAAGACATGAACATGTATCAAGATAGAATAAATACCTCGTCAAGGTAATCAATATCAAGATCACCAGACCCATCAATATTCCCAAACATAAATTCTAAAAGACGGCTGCCATCTTCATATTCATCATCGTCATCTGCCATTCAAAACTTTAGAATCCTAGATGATAGAATATGAAAAATAGTAGAACCATTTATTCCTACAAAACAGTACTTATACATTTTCTACAGAGCATCATAGTCATTCGATTAATATGCTAAGCTATTATGCATGTCAACGTCATTTTCTTACATGATAACCACATATGATACAAATGTAATTATTAGGGATATTTTGCATGGACACTTCACAATGTAGATCGCCTTAATAAACACTTTGAACATGGGGGTGTTTGTTTAAGCTTTTTTGAGGGGCTTATTAGCTTACATAGCCAAAATAAGCCCACACAAGTGTTCGGATAAGCTTATAACCTTAGGCAAATGAGGGGAGGTGCTGTAGCAAAAGACTTCTTTACTTCATCTACACAATTACAACTTGGGATTGTTCATCGTACTTTTTGGTCATTTCAAACCAGGTAATAGAACAAATTAACAAGTAACCTAAGTATGGGCTTTGAGCTTATTTATTCATAAGACATAAGCTGTGGACTAGAAATATAAGACTAAGCCCAAAAATATGCTTAGATCACTAAACCCCCTTAGTCGTTAGCACGTCGCAAAGCATTTCGCAATGCTATAGGATGTCATTTCTCAATTCTTTCAAGGTGTAAGCTAATGACGATATTGGCATGCCAAATTTTATCATTACTTTCTTCTCTTTCATCTTTGTTCTATTCAGTAAACATAATCATCAATTGATATAACCTTTAAGAGAGGAAAAGACAACAATCATAAAGCTATATCGAAAACTAGTCAAATTGTATACAAAAGCGCCATCCATGATATAGGAATTGATTAGCACGTGTTGAATACATTAAAGCTAGTTATAACTAATCTACCTTTTCACAAGTTATCACATAACACGCCTCTATGAACAACTAATATCATCTTCTAATCCTCTTTTCACCACTTATGTCTGCAGTCTCTCAGACGTTTTTGTGTTTGATTTTTATCAGACATAAGTGGTCAATATCTCTTCTAACCTCTTCAAAAAAATCCAAAACAAAATATTTCACTTTCTTACCTCTTCTTTTTCTCTCTTCTTTTTCAATATTAAATAATTTCCTACTTTTCTCGGTTTTATACGTCTTTCAACCGTCTTTATTCTTTTTTTGTACGTTTTTTTTACGTTTTCATCATTTAATTCGGTTTCTAGATTTCTACGTTTTTCTTACGATATATATATTTTTTTTTACATTTTATTCCATTTTAATCCGTTTTCTCACGATTTCTCCGTTTTTTCTACGATTATATAATATTTTTTTACGTTTTCATCAGTAATTTTAGTTTTTGTCAGTTATTTACGTTCTGGTCAGTTATTTTCGTTTTGGTCAGTTAATTTTACGGTTTTCTGTCCGTTTTTTTACGTTTTCGTCAGTTTTTTTACGTTTTCGCCATGTTTTTTAGTTTTCCTCCGTTTTTTCAAGTTTCCATCCGTAAGAAAAGTCGACAACGTGTAAAAAAGAACTGACGAAAATAAGTCTAAAAACTACAAAACGTAAAAAAAAAGACCGAAAACGTAAAAAAATCTGACGAAAATACGTAAAAAACAGACTGACACGTCAAAAAAACTGACGGAAACGTAAAAAAAATGACGCAAACGTAAAAATGACTCGAAACGTTTTAAAAAAAAAGACCAAAACATATAAATTAGACGTAAACGTAAAAAAAACCGACGCAAACCATGTAAAAAAAGGTGACGAGCAAACGTAAAAAAAAAATGATCGTAAACTTAAATAAACTAAAGGAAAACGGATAAAAAACTGACAAAACGTAAAAAAACTGAACGGGAAAAACTCGTAAAAACTGACGAAAACGTTAAAAAAAACTGACGAAAATGTAAAAATAAACAGACGAAAATGTTAAAAAGTAACCGTGAACGTGAAAAAAACAGAGAAAACGTTAAAAAACTAACGAAAAGGTGAAAAGAAAATAGACGAAAAACGTATAAAAAACTTTGACGGCGAACCATAAAAATCTGATTTGCTAAACATAAAAAAACTGGACGCAATCGTAAAAAAATGACGAACGTAAAAAAACTTAAGAAAGCGTAATTAAAACTGACTGACAAAAAAACGTTAGAATAACACTGACGAAAACGTAAAAAAACTGACGGAAATCGTAAAACTACATGTGACGCCCGAAAAGTTATAAAAACTGACAAAAACGTAAACATAATGACGAAAACGTAAAAACTGATGAAAACGTAAAAATACTGACGAAACGTAGAAAAAGAATGACGAATCGTAAAAAAAACTGACGAAAATGTGAAATAGTAAACGAGAGAACGTAAAAAAAAAACAGACGAAAACGTAAATAGAAACTAACGAAAACGTAGAAAAACAGACGAAAAACGTAAAAAAAAAGACTGGTGCATGGACACTTCACAATGTAGATCGCCTTAATAAACACTTTGAACATGGGGGTGTTTGTTTAAGCTTTTTTGAGGGGCTTATTAGCTTACATAGCCAAAATAAGCCCACACAAGTGTTCGGATAAGCTTATAACCTTAGGCAAATGAGGGGAGGTGCTGTAGCAAAAGACTTCTATACTCTCATATAACAATTACAACTTGGGATGTTCATGTACTTTTTGGTCATTTCAACTGTAACTAGAACAAATTAACAACGTAACCTAAGTATGGGCTTATGAGCTTATTATTCATAAGCCATAAGCTGGCTTATGAAATATAAGCCTAAGCCCAAAACATATGCTTAATCAAACACCCCCTTAGTCGTTAGCAACGTCAAAGCATTCAATGCTATAGATGTCATTTCTCACATCTATCAAGGTATAGCTACATTACGATATTGGCATGCCAAATTTTATCATCTACTTTCTTCTCCTTTCATCTTTTTCTATCAGTAACTAATCATCAATTGCATATAACATTAGAGAGAAAACAACAATCCATAAAGCTAATATCGAAAACTAGTCGAAATTGTATACAAAAGGCGCCATCAGATATAGGAATTGATTAGCACGTGTATTACATAAAGCTAGTTATACCTAATCTACCTTTCACAAGCTTACACATAACACGCCTCTAGCCAACAACTAACACGTGATCACCCACGGTCATTCCATATACATTCAAATTTATGTCCTTCAAACTGAAGCTAAATAGTAATTAATTTTTAAAAATAGATACCTTCATCACGGTCATCGGTGCCCCTACCGTCTTCAGCATTAGAATCCATCACGTATCACGAACTCTGCAACAGGGGAAATACAGATTTAGCGCTAATAACAAACCAAACCAAACATTCTTGTCTCCAAACAGATGGCAGGAATTCTAAAAGATCCCCTCCCCCAACCCTTACGCATATCTCCGCCATATTATAACATGTTAAATTACGCTCTCATTATTCCAGCATCCATAATAATTCAGCAAGATCACTTATCTTCCAAAAAAACAAAATGCCTACTCACACATTTGATCAGTTAACTACAAAAAATATTAAAAAAATAAAAAATATCGGGTATCAAAGATTACGTTTATCCAATCCAAACAACAACCTGACCTTCTTTTGCTAACAAAAGTACCAAAATCACTCGCACAACCCATTGGTTAATACAGCAGGATCATTTGTCTCCCAAAAACACACAATATCATCTCCGTCTTGCATATAACTAATATTGGTTTAACATGTATACCAATAAACTTAGTTGATAAACTATTGACATATCGCGATTAGGGCACTTTTAATTTTTTCCTAACAAACTACTATATCACTTGCACCCTAATTATAGTTTATAAGAAAATCATCGCTCACGTGTTACAACAACTCTCCGTTTCATCAAAACGAGTATATATAAACACAAATTACCTGATGGTAACTGAATGCTTGATGATTTGGTGGTGAATTTAGAGGTTTGTTGTGATTTTATTTTTTTATTTTAGTTTTGAGTTTGGGTATGTTGTGATTGAAATTTGAAAGAAACGCTTTATATAGGTTGTGAGAGGTGGGTATTTATATAATAAGGCGATGGTGCATGGATCAATGTGTTGAGGGTAAAATTGGTAACTTAGACTAAACTAGCTCCACCGACTTGGATGCAACTTTTAGTGTGCTTTTGGTTTATAAGCCAGTTTGGATTTGGATTTGAAAAATGTTTGAAAGTAAATGAGGAAAGAGAAAATTAATTATTATTTTAAAATCTACTTACTATATAAAATACGTTTTCTTAGAACTCATCTAAAAGCAAAAATAGTGAAAAAATGACACGTGTCTAACTAAAATAATCAACGACTATCGTTAATTGAGCATTTAATGATTCAGTTAACTCATAATTTACAAACAAAACAAATCAAACTATATCCTTAATTCAGCATTTAATGATTCAGTCAACTCATAATTTACAAACAAAACAAATCAAACTATATCCTGTAAAATTCACTAAATTAAAACACAAACTTTTTATCAATTGTGATTTCTGCAATAATAGATAATCAAAACAACATTCAAAATCATATTAAATATGATTCAATTTCGTCACTTTTAAATTGAAAAAAATAATCAAAATCAATGACTTAACAGGAAATCAATTGATGTTATGCTCAAAAGAATTCATTTACAAGGTTAGTGACTAATTTTATTTGTGTGTTCAAAGAAATTCGTTATGTCATGATTGGGATACTTTTATTTGTTAATGTTATATTATAGTATGTATTAATGTATTATTTTTTGGTTTCTATAGTGGTATTTGAAACAAATTTAATCCTATCATGGAAACTTTAAAAAAATTGAAATAAACATTATTTCCAGAAACCAATTTGATAATGTTTGTAACAACCTACCAAGATTTTCGAGAAATTAAATTAAATGCACAAACTGTTACCATATTTACTCAGAAAAATTTTTAAAATTTAAAACATAGTGTTAACCTAATTCAAACCCTATAAATTGGTCGATTGTATACACATATCATCACTGCTATTTTTCCATCTTATTCTGTTTTCTCAAAAGGTATCTATGAGAATTCTCATATCATACTTCATTCAAATAGACGAAGATGATAAGCATACAAACAAATAAATGTTAGGTTATTTACACATTACATCATATGTCTCATTTATCTATTTTTAAATAATAATTTAAAACTAGCCGCTCAACGAGCGGGCCTTAAGGCTAGTATATATTATATAAATTAACTAGTTTTAATTCCCGTGCACGCACGGGGCTTGTACATTATATATTTTTTTTAATATATATATTTTTTATTTTTTTTGTTTTATAAGTTATGAAAGTTTAAGGGGTTACTTGTTTTTTTTTAAGTTATAATAAAATTTGTAAATTTATAAATTTAAACTTAACACTATATAATTTATTTAAAATTAAATCACTAAAGTTTTATTAATTACCTCCTTTCTATTTCAAGTTTTTGTTTTTATAAATTTGACATATATTTTTATGTGTTTTTTTTCTTTATAAAATTTCTCCACCAAAATAATGCCAATTTTAGAAGTATTTAAGCTTTTTAATTAAACATATATTCAAAAATAATAAAAAATTAGAACAATCATACCTAATAAGGAAAAAAAAAAAATTGAAATGCAAAAGTCCTCACTTTTCGTTTTCCTTTACTAAGTAAAAGATTAATATAAATGTGTTGTTGCTCGTTTTGTTGGCTTTGTAGTTCTTTCTTTTAAATCATGTTTTTTTAGTCAACGCAAAAGTTATAACAATGTCCAAAGTATACATGTTGCGAGGCAGTAATGAATTTCTAAGTATTTCTAAAACTCGCATCTTTAAACAATTTAGGCATGATTATAGCCAAATCTCCACAAATTATAGAGCACATAGAAATTTTTACTATGTACAACAAAACAAGTACAACCATACCAAATTACCAATACACAACAAAAGGTACCAAAATAAAGGTATAACTAACATACAAGGGTAAATAACAAAAATCATTGTTTTTTTTATCACATGCGTGTTGTTTATACGCATATACAGAGTTCTGTGACATAGATCAAACATCGAATGTCATACCAGTATATAAGTAATGTTGTTTATTTTGAAGTGTAAATATAGTGATTAAACCAAGGATTGGATACTGATTCTTGTGCTCTAGTAACTGCCCATAAGTATACAATATAGATAGTTACTTTAGCCCATTGCACCAACATGCACTTGTGTCCTAGTTGATATGTCAAATAACATAAATAAATCATTAGCACAGTCATGCAATGCTAATACCGTAGAGACTTAGTTGTGTTTCTCAAATACCTTGTCGTGATCTCTAACCTTTGTTAATTAAGCGATAAAAGCCTGTAATAAGTCTCACTTGAGATGACAATAACATCATCATATCCCAGTTCCAATTTATCAAGTTCGGGTTGAAAAGGGATTGAGATTTGAAGCAAGATTAGAAGCGGGATGATGATGTATAGAAACAAACAAACAAACAAAAGCATTGCACAAGTACGTGTTACATAAATGAGCATGAAGTAAAGCAATGAAAAAATAAATTTGAAATTACAAGTAACCTCAAGATCATCATCAACATTTCTTTGATTATTCATTTCTATCTACTTTTTCCACTTCTACTCAAGTTGAAAATGAAAATAAAAATTAGAGTTAATTACATGTTTGGTCCTTATGGTTTACATGAAATTGCATGTTTGGTCCTAAAACGCATTTAATTACACCAGTGGTCCCTGTGATGGTCCAAATTGAGTTGACCAGTCCTTTGACCGATTTTTCATCCAATTTGACGTTAACGTCAGGGCAATTTTGTCACTTCACATACAGTATACCTGGGGGACCATATTTGCAACACCCTTTTTTTGTTCCTTCCGTTATTAACTCCCGCCAAAATCATTGATCGTGTTTATTCCCCTTCTTCTTGTCCCTCAACACCAGCGGCGATCTAAATCTCATAACATAATGAATTCACCCCCAAATTACGAATTGGAACAATGACTTGATATTGATGATTTCAATCTCCCACTAACCCCCTTTCTCCGTACCTGCAATATCCACGTACGTGAGACAACCACCACCACTCAAACCCCTGATGTTGATAATTTAGAGGAAAATTCGGTTAGGATAATATCCGGTCTTGCGGTAACTGTTCAAGCCACCAAGCTCCATAAACAATCAAATATTCATGAAGGTGGGGATGAGTCTGTATTGTCGACGCAAGAATATATTAGGAAAGTTGTTGAGGATGTGGGCGAGGATGATGATTCTAAGGTTGGGTCATGGGTTAGCGCGATTGAGTTTGTTAATGCTAATGGGGGGATTGTAAATTTGTGTTTGGAAGATATGAAGGACTATCTCAAGAATGAGAAACTTGAGCAAGTTGTTGCAATAATCAAGTCTTGTGCTCCGAATGCACTTGGAGATCTCATAGTAACTATTAAAGATATATGAGGTACAATATCTGATACAATACATTACTAAGTCATTAATGAGGAGGGTTATGGAAAGGACATTACTGTAGGAGGTGCTTTGATACTTGCTAATATTTTAGTTTTTTCTCCTAAACAATCATTGCATTACCTTAAAATTACAATAAGAAACGTGGTTAAGGTTTTCCATAAGGATACAGTTCCTGGTAATGGCAGTGGTGTAGGTTGGAGTGGAATGTTAGACGAAGAAGAAATAATGAAATTGTTAGAAGAAGAAGAAATGGATGAATTAGAGTTGCAGGATGGTAGAAATGTTACTTATGAGGAACATCAACTAAGATTAGATGAAGATGCATTAATCCTTGCATTAGAAGAAGAAGAAAGGGAAGTAAGGGCTGAACAAGAGTGGTTGGACAAATGTAGGCAATAACAAGAAATGTAGGAGGAACATGAGAGACAACTATGGGGCTTCTATGTGTAACTTAACTATTAGGATTCTATTAGGAGCAATATTTATATTGTAATCCTTATGTTGTCACAGTTTATGTCCTTTAATGTATCAAGGTTCATAACATTTTAAGTATTAAGCCTAATTGCTAACCAAAAACCCAAAACAGGTTGAGTAAAAACAATACAGTTTGGTTATGGAACAATCATAACCAAAAACCCTTGTGATACTTGGTTTAAAAGGTCAAACTAACCTAAAACAATATAGTTGACCCTTGTATTGCAGTCAAACAATGCGGTTTGGTTATGGCACTATCATAACCAAACACCCTTGTAGTACTTGGTTTAAAAGGTCAAACTGACCCAAAACAATACAGTTGACCCTTGTATTAAAATCAAACAATATAGTTTGGTTATAACACAGTCATAACCAAACACCTCTGTAATACTTCGTTTAAAAGGTCAAACTGACCTAAAATAATACAGTTTGACTTTTTAAATGCTATTATTGAAACAATAATACAAACAAACAAACATGGTAACATAACCAACATTTTAACAAGTTGACTTATAAAAGTCAAATGGGGATGTTACAAAAGTTACTCGACATCTAACTTGTTCATGATTATAGAGATGTTAAAGAAGCAAAATACATAGATTTCTGAGAGGGATGTTAAAGAATCAAAATACATTCCTTCTAAGAAATATTCTAACCAACATAGTTTATAACAAAGAAGCATTCAAAAGACACCCTTCCACTGTACTTTGGCAACTTCACTTCACTTCATTTCTAAAAGCTGCAAAAACAAGCAAACACAAGTCAAATCATGCTTCAAAGTACAACTAAGAGCTCTTAAACCAAACCACAACTAAAAATAGAAAAGCTTACGGGCTTCCTCTTTCTGCTACGAGATCCTACATTTCTTGGGAATGGTAACTGTTCAATTGGTGCATTAGGAGCTTTAAGAAAGAGTACACATCCTGTCATGGAAATTTTCCTGTACCCACTAGAAGTTAAAGGTTTTGAAGTTGAAGATGAAGCTTTTGACTTTGAAGTACTTGAAGCTGAAGGTTTTGACTTTGAAGCTGAAGCTTTTGAAGCCAAAGCTTTTTCCTTTAAAGCTAAAGCTTTAGTCTTTGAAGCTTTTGAAGATGAAGCTTTTAAAAATGAAGCTTTTGACTTTGAAGCATATAAAGCTTTTGCCTTTAAAGCTTTTGAAGCTATTGCCTTTGAAGGTTTTGACTTTGAAGCATTTGAAGCTATTGACTTTAAAGGCTTTGAAGCTTTAGGCTTAGAGGCATTTAAAGCTCTTAACTTTGAAGTTGAAGCTTTTGACTTTGAAAACCAAGATAGTTCTTCATCACATGATAAATCAATAGAAACACCACTGTCTACATCATCATCATCACTTTATGAATTAGTGTATGAAAAATGGTCTTCACCCATTAGCATATATACTTTCTTCCTGAGTTGAAATTAGGTCATCACTAGTAGAAATTAGGTCATCACAAGTTGAAATTAGGTCATCATTTAAAACTTCATTATCACTTGATGATATTACAATTACTTCTTCAAAACATAACATACATATTAAAACTATGCTATCGGTTTACTTATAGCAGAACAAATACAAACTAACCTTTCATAATTCCTTTTCCATTTACTTTGTAATCTAGAAATTATAACACCCCCATTTTGACAAATATAGCAGCGGAAGCTAATCTGGGGTATTATTTCATAGTACAACAGTCATAATCATAGAAAACGACTCGTAAAGAGACGTTTTTGTAAAATTTAGTTATCATTCATTTATTTATCAGAGTTTTACAAGAAGAGAGATCCCAAAATCTAGAAACATAAAGTTTGAATGATAACAGTTTAGCCATCTTCAAGTCCGTGCCACTCCGTGCCATAAGATGCTCAGTTACCTGAGATAAACATGCTAAAAAGTCAACACAATGGTTGAGTGAAATTCATAGGTTTATGTTAAACAGTTTGAATACAAGTTCAATAGTGGGTTACGTTGTTATACACCCATAAGTGTAATAATTGCAATGAGTACAATTATTATAGAAAACAGTATTATTGCCCTAAGCTCATGACACCGAGACCTTGAGATAATCAATAATCACAAGAAGTTGCCCCAACGGGTGCCTTTGCCAAACACCCGCATAGTGATTCAAATGAAGTGCGTTTGGTTACCAGAAAGTATAGGTACACCAACGGGGGAGTTCAGTCCCAAATAGATCTATTCACAGCATTCACGCTTACTCCAAAAAGTAATTAACGGTTCATGATAGTGGGGTCTTAATGGCAAAAGTAAAGACTTAGGCAATAATATATCAGGATAGCATACAGTTGGAAAAACACTCGTATTCATGGTTTATAGCATGTATCCCCCTCGCGGGTTTATGAAAACATTAGAAGATTTAAAATGCGAGGCTATGAACTCACCTTAACAGGGAAATCTGATTGATGGCAAAAGTATATCAAGTGAAAGTAACGGCCTCGTCACGCAACCTGGGGTAATATGTCAAGTCTTAGTGTGATGGTTTATGTTTCAAAACTTTATAAAGTTTAACGTATTACTTTGATTTATTAATTTATAGAAATATTGTATCACTATTCGGGCTATCATAATCCAGAGGCCATGTAGTATCGTTTGAGGAGTCAGGGAACTTTAAATCGTAAACCCAACAAACTCGTCAAAATAAATACCCAAATGGAACCCCTCATATGAAATTCCCTAGTAACGTGATACGATAAGATTTTTAGTTTCTTCAAAAGCTAGTCGATGATAAATTACGTTAATTATATAACGTAATTGTTTTATAATGCGTCGATCGTTGATTGATAGCGATAAATGTATCGGGTTTTAATAAAATCGAGTTTTATAATATTAACATATATTTTTATAATTTATATAAGAATATTATATTTTATATTTTTAAGTTTGCAAAAATGGCAATAAACACCCTTGATTTATAAACTTTTATAAATTTAATCCTTTATATATAAAGTATATATAATTTAAACCTTTAACTTTGAAACTTGGCAAGATAGGTCCTTATAGTTATAACTTTAGGAATATGGAAGGATTAACCCTTGTACTTGTTAATTTCCAAATAGTTACAATATATACCCCTTGCATGGAAATGATTTACAAATCAAGTCCAAAGAGCCATGCAAGCTTATTTTAGGGTTCCAAATGATATTTGCAGGTTATAGCTTATTAGAATAAGATAAAATAAAATGTTCTAACGTAACAAAAGTTTAAAAAAAGAATTCGTTAGCTAAAAAATCACAACAGACCATTTTTAGGGTTTTAATAAAAAACGCATAGGTTTGTGGTTCAAGGGATCAAACAAGAGTTTATATAGCATCTAACAAGGCTAATAAAAGTTCTAAAATAGATAATGAACTTATTGAACAAGATTTTGAGATTACTTGAGCTAAAATGGGTCAAAATTATGTTTTTGGTTTCCTACGCCTAGAAATGACTTCAATGGCTTCTTTCTCTTGATTCTTAGCTTCAATTATGATCTTAGGGACTTCTCTTGATCCTCCTTGATCTGCTTTGATCTTGTTAGAACTCTATTTGAGTGTGTATTGAAGTTTTGAGGTGTGATTTAAAATGGTGAAGGGCGTGGCTTATTTATAGGGTCGAACCCCTTGGTGGCCAAGTTTGTAACTTAGAATAAGGACCAAGGTTGTAGGGTGATAACTTAGTAAAGCTATAGGGTGAGTAAGGTGAGCTAAGAGGGTAGCTATGAAAGGTGGGGAGTGTTGGAGGGGTGCGGCATAACAAGGGTAATAAAGAGGTGACAAGGCAAAACTTGGTGGCCAAGGTGGTGATGAAGGTGCTTACTAGGCTGCTTGGGGTGGTAGTAGGTTAGTCATAGAGGTGCTTGAGGTGTTAGGGTGCTATCTTAGGTGTAAATGGGTCAAAAATGTAAGGAAAAGGGGTGTCGAGTTTGGTTTTGGTCTCGGGTTAGGGTTTTTGGTTTGAATTCGAATTAGGGTTAGGGTTAGGGTTTAGGATAGCTTAAGGTTTAGGATAAAGGTTTAGGATTTAAGATTATGGTTTAGGATTAAGTTTTAGTGTTTAGGATTAAGGTTTAGCATCAAGGTTTAGGTTTAAAATGAAATTAGGGCTTTAGGGTTTCGTTTAGGGTTTAGGGTTTTAGATTAGGGTTTTAGGATGATTTAGAGTTTAGGTTTAAGGTTTAGAATTTGTGCATTTAGTGTTTGTATGTTGTGTTTAAAAGGTGGTAAGAAACTATAATGAATTTAGAGGGAAAATGGCAAAGTTTGAATTTATGCTTCATGGATTTATACATTGAGCTTAAATGAGTTGTACATTAACTTGGAGGGAAATTATATTTCAAATGTTATGCATTGTACACTTGTACACATGTTTGAAGGCTTTCACATTTACTTTATATGTATACATTACATATAATTAGGGTTTTGATATAAACGTTAACGGATTAAGTCTGTTTATAACGTTGTAAATGGTACATTAAATGGATAATGTACTTGGTAAATATGATATTAAGATATAGACTAGACATATTAGGATGTTTACATGATATAAACATAGATAGAATTGGCATAGGTAGGTTGCGTGAGCTCGTTTACTTTAGAGATGCAAGTTACGTTGCATAATGAGATAAAGCAAAAATTTCCCTGTAAAAATGTGGTATATATAATAGATGGATATTACAGCGCATCCAATTTAATAGATGGATAACTACATTGATGAAAATTACGGGTTGGGCAAAATAATTCCACCAGGATAGAGCTCTTCAGTTAAAGTACCAGTAGCAAACTTCACCTTGTAGTCTTCGGTACAGTTGCTACAGGAAAACACTGATTTAGTTCGCTCAAACCAGCGGATAAGACCAACAGCGTCTTCCGTACCTTTGAAGTTGATAGGTTGGATGCTCATGAATTCTTTATAGCTACATTTTCTTGCTACAGGAGCTTCTCTTAGTCTTGTGGTATTATCAGTATTTTCCATGTTAGCGGCTTGTGCTTCCAGAGCTGCAGAAACACTATCAGCAACTAGTTTCTTGATGGCAGCCTGAGTCATGGTTGGTGCTTCAGATGTTGACGTCCTCTTGGGAGGCATTCTATCAACATAAGATAACACGTAATAAGAATGATATCACAATTCTTTCCTTAAAATGCTTAAGGTTCAAAAATAAACATTGTCACAATAGTGATATCATAGATATTTATTTGATATGAATTCTAACAAGCATCTAACTTATTAGTTTAGTTTCTGGGGGTCACGGTAAGATTCATAATAATGAAGACGAAGATGTAATATAGGATACAGGATGAGTACAACGGGATCACCATTATATTATATCATGAACAACTTGCCTTTGTACTGTACATAGTCAAAATTTGACAAGTGTTGTTATTTATACCACACATCCCGTGGCTAGGTTCTAACAAAAGCTATAACTAGTATCTAATCTAGTAGTCTGATGGTCCTTCCTGGCTGTTCTTGAGTTCATAGATTGCATCCAGAAGACTTTCCTTATCTGCTTGGTGACGAACCTGGATTTCCTCGATAATTTGTTCTAGATTAGCAATCCTGAAGTGAGCCAGAGCAATCTTGTTGTTATTTCCCAATTGCTTTCTTTGAAGTTTAGCAATTTTTTTGTAGTTCAGTTTCTAGATTGTCGAAATCTTATTGTATGATCACCTGACCTTTTCCAAGACCTTCTATGTTGTCTTCTATGTGTTCAATGCGGTCGAGAGAGAGTTCATCTAGGTGATTCAGAATTTCCTCAATTTGTTCCTCGTGACGTTCAAAACTCGTCTTACGAGAGCTTTCTCCTATCTCAAATTCTTGAGGTAGGACAGAAGTAGAGGAGGATGATCGGTCACGACCTCATTTCTTAAGTGGCAATAATTCCTCAGAAAGAAAGAATTATTGAGGATTAAATATTGGTGATTGCATCGAAGATGAAGGCATAATAGTTGACGGTGGAATATGTGATTCTTTAGCATAATATGCTTGCATGACCTTCATATAAGGGTCATTATGAAAAAGTGAAAGAGTTGGTGAAGCTATCGGAACTAAACCAAATGAGTTATTTGAAGAGCTAGAATAAGTTTTTCTCGATGAAGTTGGTACATAGTCCGGGGAAGCCGAGATATAGTTTGGAAAGTTAGAGGAAAAAGCATCCTCAATACCAGAAGTAGGGTGGTTGGGAGAAGACATCACTCTGTTAACAACCCAGCGGTAAATAACATAAGTTATTTATATAATAGTATAATAGTTATGTATCTTTACATATTATTCGGGAGATATAGTGGCACGAAGGACTTTTGTTGGATGGAAAAAAGAAAAGTAGTTATAGTTAAGGTTTCAACCTTGTTCTCTATAACCGTGGCTCTTGATACCAATCTATAACACCCCCATTTTTACAAATATAGCAGCGGAAGCTAATCTGGGGTATTATTTCATAGTACAACAGTCATAATCATAGAAAACGAATCGTAAAGAGACGTTTTTGGAAAATTTAGTTATCATTCATTTATTTATCAGAGTTTTTACAAAAGAGAGGTCCCAACATCTAGAAACATGAAGTTTGAATGATAACAATTTAGCCATCTTCAAGTCTGTGCCACTCCGTGCCATGTGATGCTCAATTACCTGAGATAAACATGCTAAAAAGATCAACACAATGGTTGAGTGAAATTCATAGGTTTATGATAAATAGTTGAATACAAGTTATCATAGACAGTGGGTTACGTTGTTATACACCCATAAGTGTAATAATTGCAATGAGTACAATTATTATAGAAAATAGTATTATGCTCTAAGCTCATGACACCGAGGCCTTGAAATGATCAATAATCATAAGAAGTTGCCCCAACGGGTGCCTTTGCCAAACACCCGCATAGTGATTCAAATGAAGTGCGTTTGGTTACCCCATGAACGGGTACACCAACGGGGAGTTCAGTCCCAAATAGATCTATTCACAGCATTCGCGCTTACCCCGAAGAGTAATTAACGGTTCATGATAGTGGGGTCTTAATGGCAAAAGTAGGGACTTAGGCAATAATATATCAGGATAGCATACAGTTGGAAAAACACTTGTATTCATGGTTTATAGCATGTATCCCCCTCGCGGGTTTATGAAACATTAGAAGATTTAAAATGCGAGGCTATGAACTCACCTTAACAGGGAAAATCTGATTGATGGCAAAAGTATATCAAGTGAAAGTAACGGCTTCATCACGCAACCTGAGGTAATATGTTAAGTCTTAGTTTGATTGTTTATGTTTCAAAACTTTACAAAGTTTAACATACATATTTGATTTATTAATTTATGGAAATATTGTATCACTATTCGGGCTATCATAATTCAGAGGTCATGCAGTAAACGTTTGAGGAGCTAGGATACTTTAAATCGTAAATCCAGCAAACTCGTCAAAACGTATACTCAAATGAAACCCCTCATATGAAACTCCCTAGTAACGTGATATGATATGATTTTAAGTTTCTTCAAAAGCTAGTCAATGATAAATTACGTTAAATATATAACGTAATTGTTTTATAATGCGTCGATCGATGATTAATAACGATAATTGTATCGGGTTTTAATAAAATCGAGTCTTATAATATTTATATATATTTTTATAATTTATATAAAAATATTATATTTTATATTTTTAAGTTTGCAAAAATGGCAGTATATACCCTTGATTTATAAACTTTTACAAGTTTAGTCCTTTATGTAATAAGTATATATATATTAAACCTTTAACTTTGAAACTTGGAAAGATAGGTCCTTATAGTTATAACTTTAGAAAAATGACATTTTCAGCCCCTCTAGTTATAAATTTCAGAAAGTTATGATATATACCCCTATGCATGAAAACATTTGCAAATCAAGTCCAAAAAGCCATGCAAGCTTATTTTAGGGTTCCAAATGATATTTGCAGGTTATAGCTTATTAGAATAAGCAAAAATAAGATGTTCTAATGTAACAAAAGTTTAGAAAAAAGATTCGTTAGCTAGAAAATCAAAACGGGTCGTTTTTAGGGTTTTAACCAAAAACGCATGGGTTTGTGATTTCAAAACTTTAACAAGGGTTCATATAGGATCTAACAAGGTTAATAAAACTTCTAATACAGATTATGAGCTTATTGAACAAGATTTTGAGCTTACTTGAGCTAAAATGGGTCGAAATGGGGTTTTTGGGTTTGTACGCCTAGAAACGCCTTCAATGGCTTCTTTCTCTTAATTCTTGGCTTCAATTATGATCTTAGGGACTTCACTTGATCCTCCTTGGTCTGATTTAGAACTCCATTTGAGTGGTGATGAGTTTTTGAGTGAAAGAGTGTGTGTTTCGGCTATATATAGGGTTCGAAAACCCTTGGTGCCCAAGTTTGGGGTTTTGATTAGTGTCTTAGCTAGCTTAGGTGATTAAGGGAGGCTATATGGTGAGTAAGGTGAGCTAGAAACTAGCTATGAAGAGGTGTGGAGGTGTGGAGGGGGTTCAGTTAACATGGGGTGACAAGGAGGTGACAATGCCAAACTTGGTGGCCAAGGTAGTGATGGAGTATTGGTTGCTTGGCCCTTTGGTGGACCATGGTGGTGAGGTCATGGTGGTGCTTGAGGTGCTTGGTTGCTTAAAAATGGGTCAAAATGAATCTAAAGGTGTCGGGTTGGTTTTTGGTTTCGGGTTAGGATTTTTAGGGTTGAATTCGAGTTAAGGTTAGGGTTTAAGATAGTTTAATGTTAGGATTAGGGTTTAGGATTAAGGTTTAGGGTTTAGGATTAAGGTTTAGGATTTAGTTTTAAGGTTTAGGATTTAGTTTTAGGTTTAAAGTGAAATTAGGGTTTTAGGGTTTCGTTTAGGGTTTAGGGTTTTAGATTAGGGTTTTAAGATGACTTAGGATTTAGGTTTAAGGTTTAGAAGTCATGCATTAAGTGTTTGTACCTTATGCTAAAGTGGTAGTAAGAAACTAAAGTGATTTAACGAGGTAAAATGACCTAGTTTTGGGTTTTCTTGCATTATTGGACTTGTACTTTAGGGCTTTAGAAAGTTGTAACTTAATTTAGGAGTGAAAAGTTATTCAAATGTGTGCATTGTACTCTTGTACCAGTTTGAAGGTTTTCACATCATTTTATTGTATTATTAATATAATTGGGTTTTGATATAAATGTTTAAGAATAGGTCTGTTTTGGATATAACGTTGTTAAATGGTCGTTAATGGATAATGTACTTGGTTAAAATGATATTAAGATATAGAATTGAACACTATTAGATTGTTTACATGATATAAACATAGATATAGATGGCATTGGTAGAGGTTGCGTGAGCTCGTTTACTTTAGATATGCAAGTTACGTTGCATAATGAGATAAAGCAAAAATTTCCTTGTAAAAAGGTGGTATATATATAATAGATGGATATTACAGTGCATCTAATTTAATAGATGGATAATTACATTTATGAAAATTACGGGTTGTTATATTTTCCCTTCTTCTTTTTGTGGGCAATCTTTGGTGAATGGGGTCCTTTGCATTGCTCGCATCCAACTTGAGCAGCATAAACTTTTTCATTCACCCTCTTGATCTCTCTCCCCAGGTTGTTCAGTTGTGCTTATATAGCAGCTAATCCATCAAAAGTCTCAGTACTTCTTCCTTTAGATGTTCCATTGTGCCATTTTTGAGAGTATTCAGCCATTTCTTGGATGTCTGTTTTGGCGTCTGCAGCAGTTTTAGTTGGAACCGCGCCTCTTGAGTCAAGAATATGTCGTGTTGGAACATCCAACCCATTGTAGAACAAAATCACCTCCTGCATCTCAGTCAAATAGTGTTGAGGGCACTTCATCAAGAGTTCCTTAAAGCGCTCCCATGCTTGATAAAGTTTTTCATCCGGCTCTTGCTGAAAGTTGTTGATTTCCTCCATTTTCTTTGCAGTTCGACCAGATGGGAAATATTTGTTTAAAACTTAGTTTTAAGATTTTCCCAAGTTTTGATTGAACCAGTTGGTTCGTTTCTTAGCCAACGGCTTGCGAATCCAGTTAAGGATATAGGGAAGACTCGGATCATTAGTTAATCCACAGTGATGTTAGGAACATGGAATAAATCAACTATTTCGAGAACTTTCTCAATGAGTTCATTTTCATCCTCATTATCCGAACTGCTAAGTGTGTTTTCTCGAAGCTCCTTAAGAAATTGTCCTTTTAGTTCAAATTGATCTTTGTTATCAATTTTAGGCCTAGCGACTCCCGATCTATAGTCTGTTCGGGTCTTGCTCATGTATTTCTCCATTGTTTCTGCCATTGCTTCTGCTTCTTCTTCCTCCGAGTATTATTGGTCAGAAAGTAGATTGAAATCCGGTGATCTCAATTCGTCAAGACTTTGAGTCTTGAAGTGTCTCCTTGATGATCAAAATTCTCGTTCTGGCTCTTTGTAGGGTGTAAATAGTTCATTCGTAGAACTCCTTGTCATGCACTGCCTGAAACAAGGGATAAATAATCAGTATGATTTGTTCCGAAAGAAGGTAGAAATTTTTTTACACGAAAATCAAATACTTCAGTTTCTGTTCTAGACGATCGATACGTCGTATCCAATGGAAGTGCATACGCCGTATTAATCTGTTTGGATGAATACGCTGTATTGGACAGACAACGTGGAAACGCCGTATCCAGATAGTAGTGGATAACCGTATTCAAATGTCGACCAAAACGTTGTAGTAAGGAAAAACAATTAAATACGCAAACATTAAACAAAAAATATATACAAGCAAACATTAAGACAAATATACAATATTCCAAATATACAGAATAATATACTAATCTACATTATACTAATCCTAAGGGTTAGATCTAATCTATTGTTAAAAACCAAAATATCAAATAAAAATCAAGATTATATTTTCACTCCCCAGCAACGGCGCCAAAAACTTGATGTGTTGTCGTTATATGGTATATTTAAGATGATTCATGTTTTAAATTTATATTTTGCCGACTAAACCAAAAACAACACTTTAACTGGCAGTGTACCCGATCGGTAGCGTTTCGTGGTTAGTTAGGGTGTTCGAACACTTGATGCGATGTTTAAATCTATTCCCAATTTAATTAATATATTGGTTTTCTAATCTATGTTAAGTTATGCTAATCTAAACCTTATTTTAAACATATGTCAGTCTAAATCTCTAATTCTATAAAAAGGGGGGTTATTTCAGCTAGAGACTGGCCACCGTTTGGTTAGTGACTACAATCCTTATTCGAATGACATTTTACCCACGCAAGCTAATAGACAAAAAGATAATAGGCTGGTCGAACCTTATAATAAGAAAACTGTATGAACCATTATTATTTCGATTAGAACGTTGGTTGTTTATTAAGTGTAATGATTTCTTCTCTTGAGGTGGCATATCATTCTTAAGACTTAGGCGTTACATCATCCTAAGGACCTAGACACATTAATTCTGTCACAATTAAAGCATCCGCATAAAGCATCCACATAAAGCATCCTTATTTGATGATTATAATCTATCTTAGGGATTAAAAGCATTGGGTGTCGTGTTAAACTACTCATAGAGACTTTCCTTTACCTGCTTTAATGGCAAATTCTATAACTAGCAGTCCATTTGGTCAATATCCCAATGAATCAGAACGTTACTTGTTGAATTATCGAGGTCACCTACTAGTCAACACGATCAATACCATGGCAATATCCAATTAACCAGTTTAAGCCCAAGCGTTTTTCCAGACACAGACTGAGAAGGACCTATTTGTGTAACTATTATTCTAGAATGTATATATTACTATATGGAAAAGCTATCCCGGGGGAGACTCGATCTGCTTTGGTCAGCTTCACTAGATTCAGTGAGATGATAGATGCATAGAAAAGCTATACGTAAACAAGTATAAATTGATAAACATAAACAAGCACACAACGATAAATCAAGAAAATCGATATAAACAAATACCAAAATTCAGATGTCAGAATATTGGGCTAATTACCCAAGGTATTATCCTTTAAACTTTATAATAAATACAAGAGCAATTATTTAGCCAAGGTAAACTAACCAAGTTGACGAATGATACCAAAAACTAAACGATTACTAAAGTATATGAAATTACACATTGTCTTTTATGGAATTAAATACGTTTTGTCGACCTCTTCTGCTCTTTTTCTCCTCTGATAATCGACTTTTGTGGTTTGGTATCGAGAATATGATTTAGCACACTTTAAAACTTGTTTTGAGGGTTTTCTATTTTAGGTTGGAGGTCGATTGGACTCCGGCGTATTAGGGATTTCTTGGAGTAGGGACCACGTTTGATATCTTCCAGAATATTATATTAATTCCATATCTTGAATAGACGTATTGAGCCCTCTGGATC
The DNA here is from genome assembly GCA_026074375.1 of Tanacetum coccineum. Taxonomy (NCBI): domain Eukaryota; kingdom Viridiplantae; phylum Streptophyta; class Magnoliopsida; order Asterales; family Asteraceae; genus Tanacetum; species Tanacetum coccineum. The sequence goes on along the minus strand of BQNB010001916.1, from coordinate 76,161 downwards.
GTGTATGATCTTAATTCTTTATGGTCTTTGGGAGTGAGGCACGGATACACAAGTAATCTTCTTGATGGATTACAGCTTATGGCTTCAGAATAGTAATCTTCAAATATCTTTCATTTAAGCTCAGAAATGCGGCCTTTGTTATCTTTCACCAATTACTCCATAAAATTACTGCAATCCTTGATTATAAAAAGATTAAGTAACAATTCTTTGTAATAACTAAACAAAATAGGTTAATATCGTGGGATAAATGATGCTATAAAATAGACGTTATTTGATGTCATCACTTGTAACCTCTTTGATAGATACAACTGAATAAGATTTCCCCTTTCCTCTCATTCTACTCTTAATCTCTTATTTTTGTTCTTTACATTTACAATAACATTTACAACAACATTTACAACCAACTGTCTTAGCACAGTTGGCCACCCGGGTTCCTTCTGGAGCTTGGGGGTTATTCCTGGGTTCGAGTCTCGCGAGAGATAAAAAATCTAGATTTTCCTCCTAGTGTGAAGCCGTGAGTTCTAGGGGTTTCCCTTCGCGAGTCTTTCCTAGTGGTTCGGGTCCCGGGGCCTGCCCGTTTGGATGGTTTAACTCGGGGGTCGGATTTCAAGTGTGGTGCCGTTCTAAAAAAAAATTATATAGTGTATATATTACAAATGATTAGTATAGAATGTATTACATATTGAGAGACCTATTCAATGAAAAAATTCTACACAATATTCATGTCATAGACAAAGTTTGAAATGAAAAATTTCATAGTTCAAAGATCGTTACTAATAGAATCTATAATACATAAAACTACTTATGTCTTCCATCAAATAACAAGTTTGAATATACGACATCATTACCACTTTGATATAATAACAATTTTCTTATCCTTTTTGAAATCATAATCCCATATTAAGGGCTCATGAATAAGAGTAACATTAGACCTAAGTGTTGTTAGATATAGTATTCACTTTAGTCAATAGGTTAGGGGGTTTAGTATAAATTTAGCTCTAATTATAGCCATATTAGGTTTGTTAGGTTTCTCTACGGCCCAAGCCCATCCTCCCCTTCATCTCTATAAAAGGATGTGAGGGGGAGGGGTTTTGTACTTTATTCTTTCCAACTTGTTTGTTCTTCCCCTCATCCCTATAAAAGGAGGTGAGGGGGAGGAGTTTTGTACTTCATTCTTTCCTTACTCAATAAACATATAATATTAAGGGTTATTTTTTGTGCATCTTTTCTTTTTCTGTCATACATAATCTGCTGGGTTGTGTTCGTCTTCAAGATCGGATTTATTCCGCACTAGTTTCCAGGTTGTAGGCTGTCGAATCCTACAAGTGGTATCAAGAGCTCAGGTTTGCGGGTTCTCTGGTTAACTAGTATCAATCAAGAAGAGGTCTTTATTGCAGGAGGGTATCTTCTGTTTGGGCTACAAGGTTTACGACAACAAATTTCTTGGCGTTCAGGATCGTGAACAACAAGGTTGCAGCAGGTGGGTATTGACAGTAAAGGGTTTCTTGAGTTCTTTGATTGTCCGGGTTCACGACAAGGTGTAGAAGACTTAAAGAGGTTAGTTTTCAAATAATAATAAAAATATTATTATTTGGAGTTATGCACAAGGTACTTTGTTTGATTCGGTGTTGTGAGGTTTATATCACAAGGTTATCAGAATAACAAGGGTCAGGAATAGTCCAAGACTTGTCGAGGTTGCAAGGTTTCTTAGGTTACAAGAAATTGTTTTTGCAAAAATAAAGTACAACAATGGTTACTTCAAAAAGTGTAGGGTACTTTCTTAAATCAAGGGTTGTCGATTTGATTGGATAGTCTGATTTCCAAGGTTTAATCGATATTTGATTAAGAAGGGGTTTTGTTTTTTGAAGGGTTTATCGATATCTAAGAAGGTTTATTCTGTTAGGTTTTCTAAACGATAAAGCAAGGGTTTTTTACAACACGGGGGGGTTACTTTGCTAGATGGGTTTTGTGTCGTAATTCACAAAGGTTTAAACGGTTTAGCAAAGGTTAAAAGAATGGCTAGTATAAATACTAGGTTAAACATCGAAAAGCTCGATGGGAATATTGTACAAAAGCATGGAGGTTCAAAACAAGTTGGGTTTAAACAACTTGGTCCTGGTGTTGAAACAGGAGTCCATGGAGTACATGATGATAAATGTGTTTGGTTTGAGGTGGAACTGCAAAGAGCTCAAGGGGATCATGAAGCTGAGGTTTTCAGCGTTCCGTAACGGGATACTGCAGTGGCTCAAAGATGATTGGTGGGAAAGGCAACCTGAAGAGAAAGACAACACGGGAACTTGCTTGGTAAAGGAGCAGGAAAAGGAATATCAGACTGGGTGGAAGATCAAGATGGGTAATGTTCTTGATTCTTGTAATCAGAGGTCT
>BQNB010001916.1:16276-58776 GCA_026074375.1 Tanacetum coccineum | reverse complement strand
GCGTGTTATACTCGTGATGATCTCCCATAACGAAGTTTCTTACAAGTTTGCTTGCTTTGGAACCATAGGGATTGGTTTGATGTTTTAGGGTTTGTTCGTTGTGTTTTGTTATATCTGCTTTTTAGTTCTCTTTTATTCATTGGTGTTCTTTTTGCAAGCCCTAATTCGATTTAGAGTTTCTTTTCCTAAGGTTTTGTTTTCTGTTTCTTGAGTTTCAATTTGATTATTCATTATGGAAGATGGCAATTGGAAGTCTTATAGATTTAAGGAGGATCAAACCCAATCAATCTTCAATATTATTTATCACGTGACTTACTTCCTGATCACGTTACGGCTCGCGATCTTTGAAAGGTGTGTAATGATTATGGAGTCGTTGTGGCTCTTCTCTTTTCCTCCTCCTCCGTTGTTGTTGTTGAGAGAGTCCAACAACGACTCCATAATCATTACACACCTTCCAAAGATCATGAGTCGTAACGTGAGCAGGGAAGTTAGTCACGAAAATTGATTGAGAGATTGATTGGGTTTGATCCTCCTTAGATCTATAAGACTTCCAATTGACATCCCCCATAATGATTAATCAAACTGAAACCCAAGAAACAGAAAACAAAACCTTAGGAAAAGAGACCCTAAATCGATTAGGGCTTGAAAAAAGAACACCAATGAATGAAAGAGACTAAAAACAGATCTAACAAAACATAACGAACGAACCCTAAAACATCAAACCAATCCATATGGTTCCAAAGCAAGCAAACCTGTAAGAAACTTTGTTATGGGAGATCAGCACGACGTGATAACACTCACGATAACAGGGCCTTAGCAAGTATGTTACAGATGGAAAGTAGTAGATCAGAAGAAGTTAGGGATCTTGGTGGGAGTCATGTTTCGCCAGAGAGAAAATTATTTGTTGTTAAGACCCATATAAGACCATCACAAATTAAAGGACCTAAAAAGGATAAGTAACTTCTTATTGGATGATCGAGTAAATAAATCTAAAACTCAAGGGGTGTTTGATTCAAGGGTATAGGTATCGAGGAATGGTTTCATTCTCACTCTAATTGTTTGGTTAGTTTGTTTGAAATATAAAAATAGGTATCAAACCGTCAAGACAAGCCATTTTCTAAACTCACCAAACCTAGTTAGTTTGTAAACCCATTCCTAATCCCATACCCATTAACTTTTTGGCAAATTTAAATAATATGAAAGAATTGTTTCAGCAAATAATTCCTATATCCATTACTAATGACTCTCATACTTTGTGGGATATGGGATTTTTGGACCATTAGTCAACAATTCTTTTCTAAGCTCGTCAATGTCCTGAAAACACATATTCATATCAAGATTACTAAATTAGTCCCGATATTTTTAATTCTTTTATATCTTTTTAGATTGTTTACATTAATTCAACATTACAAGTGCAACAAACTAAGCATAGTGTAGAATGCTTTGGGCTTCGTTCTTTGGAGACCCGACTTACATTAAATATATCCATTAAGCTTCATTCATGCAAATTAATGTAAGCTATGGGAAAGACTGTTTGGTCCGCTCTCTTGCTAAATTAACCATATAAAAAACAGTCTTTTTGCGCTATTATAAATCTTCTAATCTAACTAGTTAGTGAAGTTGATAGAATGTTTTTGAAAAATAATTTAGAGGTTTAGTGTGAAGCTCTTATGTGTTTAACCTTTGCCCAAACCATATAATATGACATGTGTAATATGCATTTTCTTAGTCCTCATAGTAAGTTAGCAACCTATGATATTGATGGTGGTTGTGATTTTCTTGTTAAACAAGACTACAAGAGATTAGAGTTGTTTTAGAAATGTCAATTACTATTTATATTTTATATGATAATTAAACAAATTAAATAAAGGACTCACTAATATTTTGTAACAAATTCATATTTTTTGTTTTAATGTTTTTATTTAATTACTGACTGACTAATTGACGGATGTGTAGGCATGATGATGGATAGGCATGACATAAAGTTAATATGGGATAGGACAATGAGATGTGTTTTTAATGTTAAAGACGCTATCAAATGTCTCATTTCAAACTCAGTTCGTCCTTAAGGTTGATGGGTTAATTGTTGCTCCCCCAAAGGTTACAATTTTCATTTGGATTATGAAAATGAAGGCTATTTCAACCATGGTTATTAAGATCGCGATCTTGATTAGAGTATCGTACAATCTTACGGTCTGTACATAAAATAACCTTGTAAGATCAAAGTGGGATCGAAAATAGCATAGAATCGGAGTAAAATAGAAAGATCACTATTAAGATTGTAGGATCGTTATCGATTTCCATCCTACTATAAAGCAAATGTTTTGTTATTGAACAAACCTTTTTTTAAACTTAGGCCAAATTTTCACACTTAGCCTAAGTCGGATTTTAATAGGGGCAGAGGAGGGTTCCAGCCCCTCCAATGTTTGTGACAAGTAGCGTAAATATTACTTTTTCGTCTAAAAGTTATTGTTAACTTTTTTATTCTGGTATGTTTAAAATTATTCAACCCTCCAAAATAAATGTTCAAGATCCGCCATTGCACTTGTAAGATTCGATAAGCCTACAACCTGAAAACTAGTACGGAATAAATCTGATCTTGAAGACGAACATAACCCAGCAGATTATGTATGACAGAAAAAGGAAAAGATACACAAGAATATAACCCTCAATATTAAATGTTTATTGAGTAAGGAAAGAATGAAGTACAAACCCCTCCTCTCTCACCTCCTTTTATAGAGATGAGGGGGAGAACAAACAGGTTGGAAGAATGAAGTATAAAACCCCTCCCCATCACCTCCTTTTATAGAGATGAGGGGGAGGATGGGCTTGGGCCATAAAGAAACCCAACAACCTTAATATGGCTATAATTAGAGCTAACTTTACACTAAACCCCCTAACCTATTGACTAAAGTGAATACTATATCTAACAATTTCCACCTTAGTATCACTATTAGTCAATACCGATACGCAGCAACCTCGACTTGTGCTGGAACCTCGGACCGGGAACCGCCTTTTACCAAGGCACCAGTAGCAATACCTGCTATCCCTTTAGCCTCATGTCTTGACTCTGTAAGAGTCCCTTTACCATCTTCCTTTTCCAAGCCTTAGTAAATGTCAATATCTCGTTCAGTTGTGACAAGCTTCCTTGTATATTCAAATTAGCTTTTAAGCTTCTTGCACATCCCAATATCATCAACCCGTACCCTATGATTGATCTACCCATGACAGTGATCGATCTTCCCATGGCGTAGTCAAAAACCACAACAACCTTAGTCTGTCTATAATCACGACAAATGATCCAACTACCACTTCTGCAGATGCTATGTCAATCTCGTGCAGACCATCTGATACTCATGGCTTCCAACCGCATATATACATGACCACTTACCATTCTTTTCCACATCACAATCCCCTGATAGACTACCCTCCAACGACGGTATGGAGTGTCCCTCCAACAAAGTCTATACCAACTTCTTGTTGTAAAACCTAAACTGTGACATCCTCAGAGTATTACCACTCTGATCCTTGATGATCTCCATACCAAGTACATTTCCATTTGCTTTATCTAGCAAATCCTTGGTAGCCCAGATACAGCCTCGCATCAGCAAAAAATTCATATCATCTATATAGAGAAACATATGTATGAACATACCTGGTGTATACTCCCAATAATAGCCATCGTTGTCGTCACTGCATTTCCTACAACCGTTGATGAGTACATACACATCTGACCGAACATCCATATCATCTTTCAATCCAGCCTTCCATTTGGAAATTACCTTACAAGCAATTGTATTATTGAAAGTCAATGACTTGTGTGCATAAATCTTCTCCACTACAGCAACTGCAAAAGCAACCTCATTATTGTCTTCTCTATACCCGAATAGTTCACATGCAAAGTGTTGCTCCCTATCACGTGCTAACTGATAGTCCATCAAATCTTGAGTTTGTACTTCTTGTAAACCAGCTCCTTGATCGACATTCTATTGAGGTTCCACCTCAAATGTATGATCCCTAGCGATTCCACCTCAAATTAAAATCCACGCAACACCTGCATTGAACCTGTACCTATACTAGAACTAATGAAAGTTTTCTTGTATTCCCCACTCTAATTGAAACCATATTCCGGTAACGCACTTGCTTTGAAGTACGTCATCTCACCTCCAAAGCTTATTACGTAATATACTTTTGTAGTATCCTAGGATATGACTTGACTTAACGGTTCAAGCATTCCTTGCCTTAATTACTAGCAAGCTAACCAAAAGAATCCTATAGCAAATCTATAGGCTTATTGAATTCATCGATGATGTTGGTGATTATTCACATTGATATGTGACTTGGTGTATCCTCTGCTCCAAATAATCTAGATTAAACAGACTGAATCAGAAAAATAACGTACTTAGCAAAGAGTATCTCGTTTGTCTCTCAACCAACCCATTTGCTGTTGTATCCCTGCAATACACCTACATGTTTGTGACCCCACTCTTCATTACACTGTTGTGTTAGACGTGATTACAAGAATCAAGAACATTACCCTTCTTGATCTTCCACCCAGTCTGATATTCCTTTTCCTGCTCCTTTACCAAGCAGTCCGTGTTTGTCTTCTCTTCAGGTTGCTTGTCCTCCAACCATCTTTGAGCCACTGCAGTATCATCGTTACTAACCTGAAAAACCTCAGCTTCACGATCCCCTTGAGCTCCTTGCAGTTCCACCTCAAACCAAACACGTTTTTCATCATGTACTCCATGGACTCCTGTTTCAACACCAGGACCAAGTTGTTTGAACCCAACTTGTTTTGAACCTCCATGCTTTTGTACAATATTCCCATCGAGCTTTTTGATGTTTAACCTAGTATTCATACTAGCCATTCTTTTAACCCTTTGCTAACCGTTTAACCTTTTGTGAATTTACCTACACAAAACACGATCTAGCAAAGTAACCCGTTTGTAAAAACCCTTGCTTTATCGATATAACCCTAAGAATAAACCTTCTTAGATATCGATAAACCCTTCAAAAAACAAAACCCCTTCTTAATCAAATATCGATTAAACCTTGGAAATCAGACCATCCAATCAAATCGACAACCCTTGATTTAAGAAAGTACCCTACGCTTTTTGAAGTAACCATTGTGTACTTTATTTTTACAAAACAATTTCTTGTAACATAAGAAACCTTGCAACCTCGACAAGTCTTGGACTTATTCTCCGACCCTTTGTTTATTCTGATAATCTTATGATATAAACCTCACAACACCGAATCAAACAAAGTACCTTGTGCGTAACTCCAAATAATATTTTTTTATTAATTTATTATTATTTGAAAACTAACCTCCCTTAAGTCTTCTACACCTTGTCGCGAACCCAGACAATCGAAGAACTCAAGAAACCCTTTACTGTTGATACCCACCTGCTGCAACCTTGTCGTTCATGAACCTGAACGCCAAGAAATTTGTTGTCGCGAACCTTGTAGCCCAAACATAAGATACACTCCTGCTCCTACCAGAAAACCGAACAACAAAGACCTCTTCTTGATCGATCCTAGTTAACCAGAGAACCCGCAAACTTGAGCTCTTGATACCACTTGTAAGATTCGATCACCTTACAATCTGGTTACTAGTGCGGGAATAAATCCAATCTTGAAGACGAACACAACCCAACAGATTTTTATGTATGACAGAAAAAGAAAAGGATGCACAAGAATATAACCCTCAATATTACATGTTTATTGAGTAAGGAAAGAATAAAGTACAAACCCCTCCCCCCTCACCTCCTTTTATAGAGATGAGGGGGAGAACAAACAGGTTGGAAGAATAATGTATAAAACCCCTCCCCCTCACCTCCTTTTATAGAGATGAGGGGGAGGATGGGCTTGGGCCGTAGAGAAACCCAACAACCCTAATATGGCTATAATTAGAGCTAACTTTACACTAAACCCCCTAACCTATTGACTAAAGTGAATACTATATCTAACAACACTTAGGTCTAATGTTACTCTTATTCATGAGCCCTTAATATGAGATTATGATTTCAAAAAGGATAAGAAAATTGTTATTATATCAAAGTGGTAATGATGTCGTATATCAAAATTGTTTTGATGAAACATGAAGTAGTTTTATGTATTATATGATTTCTATTAGTACGATCTTTGAACTATGGAATTTTCATTCAACTTTGTCTATGACATTGAATATTGTGTAGAATTTTTCATTCAAATATGTCATCTCAATATGTAATACATTCTATACTAATCATTTGTAATATATACAGTATATAATTTTTTTTTAGAAACTGCCACCACACTTAAATCCGATCCCGTGTTCAAAAACCATCCAAACGGTATAAGCCTCGAGACCTGAACCACTAGGAGGACCCACGAAGGGAAACCCCTGCAACTTACGGCTTTGCATAAGAGGAACATCTTTATATGGATTTTTCTTGTCTTTTGCGAGACTCGGAACCCAGGAACCAACCCCTCCCTAAGCTCAGAAGGAACCCTGGTGGCAACTGTGCTAAGACCAATTGGATGTAAATGGTGTTATAAATGTTATTGTAATTGTAAAGAAACAAAAATAAAGGATTAAGAGTAGAATGGAGGTAAAGGGGAAATCTTATTCTGTTGTATCTATCAAAGGGTTACAAGTGATGACATCAAATAACGTCTATTTTATAGCATCATTTATCCCACGATATTAACCTATTTTGTTTAGTTATTACAAAGAATTGTTACTTAATCTTTTATATTTAAGAATTGCAGTAATTATGGAGTAATTGGTGAAAGATAACAAAAGGCGCGCATTCTGGAGCTTAAATGAAGATATTTTGAAGATTACTATTCTGAAGACCAATAAGCTGTATCCATCAAGAAGATACGGTGTATCCGTGCCTGCACTCACCAAAGACCATAGAAGAATTAAGATCAATACACCGTATCCAGAGGGCTCAATACGTCATATTCAAGATATGGAATTAATATAATATTCTGGAAGATATCAAACGTGGTCCCTACTCCAAGAAATCCCTAATACGCCGTATCCAATCGACTTCCAGACCTTATAAATAGAAAACTCAAAAACAAGTTTTAAGTGTGCTAAATCATATTCTCGATACCTAAACCACAAAAGTCGATTATCAGAGGAGAAAAAGAGCAGAAGAGGTCGAGCAACGTATTTAATTCCATAAAAGACAATGTGTAATTTCATATACTTTAGTAATCGTTTAGTTTTTGGTATCATTCGTCAACTTGGTTAGTTTACCTTGGCTAAATAATTGCTCTTGTATTTATTATAAAGTTTAAAGGATAATACCTTTGGGTATTAGCCATTATTATGAAGATCTGAATGTTTGGTATTTGTTTATATCGATTTCTTGATTTATCGTTGAGTGCTTGTTTATGTTTATCAATTTATACTTGTTTACGTGCTTTTGTATGCGATCTATCATTCAACTGAATCTAGTGAAGCTGACCAAGCAGATCTAGTGTCTGGGATAGCTTTCCATATAGTAATTTATACATCTAGAATAATAGTTACACAAATATTGTCCTTCTAAGTCTGTGTCTAGGATACGCTTTGGGCTTAACTAGTTAATTGGATATTGCCAATGGTTTATTGATCGTGTTGACTAGTAGGTGACCTAGATAATTCAACAAGTAACGTTCTGATTCCATTGGATAGTTGGACAAGTGGACTACTAGTGTATAGATTGCCATTAAGCGGTAAGTGGGTAAAGTCTCTATGAGCTAGGGTTTAACAAGATCACCATTGCTTTAATCCCTAAGATAGATTATAATCATCAAATAAGGATGCTTTATGCGGATGCTTTAATTGTGACATAATTAATGTGTCTAGGTCTTAGGAAGATGTAACGCCTAAGTCTTAAGAATGATATGCCACCTCAAGAGAAGAAATCATTACACTTAATAAACAAACCAACGTTCTAATCGAATTAATAATGGTTAATACAGTTTTCTTATATAAGGTTCGACCGCTCTTTTATCTTTTGTCTATTAGCTTGCGTGGGTAACAGTGTCTTGAATTGATTGTTAAAATAAAAAACAAAAAACACACACACACAACACACACAACACAATCACTAACCAAACGGTGCCAGTCTCTTAGGCTGAAAACCCCCCTTTTTTATTAGAATTAGGATTTAGACTGACATATGTTTAACATAGGTTTAGATTAGAATAGAATTAACATAGATTAGATAACCAATATATTAATTAAATTGATAGATTTAACCTCGCATCAAGTGTTCGACACCCTACTTACCACGAAACTGCTACCGATCGGGTACATTGCACGTTAAAGTGTTGTTTTTGGTTGAGTCGGCAAAATATAAATTTAAAACATGAATCATCTTAAATATACCATACAACGAAAACACATTAAGTTTTTGGCGCCGTTGCCAGGGAGTGAAAATTAATCTTGATTTTTATTTGATATTTTAGTTTTTAACAATAGATTAGATCTAACCCTTAGGATTAGTGTAATTTAGATTAGTATATATTCTTGTATATTCTGTAATATTTGTATATTTGTCTTTAATTGTTTGCTTGTATATATTTTTGTTTAATTGTTTGCGTATTTAATTGTTTTTCTTAATACACTGTTTTGGTCGACAATTGAATACGGTGTATCCACTTCTATTGGATACGGCGTATCCACTTCTCTGTCCAATACAACGTATTCATCCCAACAGATTAATACGACGTATCCACTTCCATTGGATACGGCGTATCGATCGTCTAGAACAGAAACTGAAGTATTTGATTTTCGTGCAAAATTTTTTCTACCTTCTTTCGGAATAAATCCTACTGATTATTTATCCCTTGTTTCAGGCAGTGCATGACAAGGAGTTCTATGAACGAACTATTTACACCCTACAAAGAGCCAGAACGAGAATTTTGATCATCAAGGAGACACTTCAAGACTCAAAGTCTTGACGAATTGAGATCACCGGATTTCAATCTACTTTCTGACCAATAATACTCGGAGGAAGAAGAAGCAGAAGCAATGGCAGAAACAATGGAGAAATACATGAGCAAGACCCGAACAGACTATAGATCGGGAGTCGTCGGCCTAAAAATTGTACCAATTCCATTTTAACTGAAAGGACAATTTCTTAAGGAGCTTCGAGAAAACACATTTAGCGGTTCGGATAATAAGGATGAAAATGAACTCATTGAGAAAGTTCTCGAAATAATTGATTTATTCCATGTTCCTAACATCACTGTGGATTAACTAATGATCCGAGTCTTCCCTATATCCTTAACTGGATCGCAAGTCGTTTGGCTAGAAACGAACCAATGGTTCAATCAAAACTTGGGGAAAATCGTTAAACTAAGTTTTAAAAAAAATATTGCCCACCTGGTCGAACTGCGAAGAAAATGGGAGGAAATCAACAACTTTCAGCAAGAGCCGGATGAAATTCTTTATCAAGCATGGGAGCGCTGTAAGGAAATCTTGATCAGTGCCCTCAACACTATTTGAACTGAGTGCAGGAGGTGATTTTGTTTGTACAATGGGTTGGATGTTCCACACGCTAGATTCTTGACCTCAAGAGGGTGCTTTACAACTAAATACTGCTGCAGCGCAATACAACAATCAAAAAATGGTTGAATACTCTCAAAAATTGGTACATGGAACATCTAGAGGAAGAAGTTCGGAGACTTCTGAGATTAGTGTATATAGAGATGAACAATCGGGGAGAGAGATCAAGAGGGTGAATGAAAAAGTTTATGCTGCTCAAGTTGGATGCGAGCAATGCAAAGGACCCCATTCACCAAAGATTGCCCACAAAAAGAAGAAGGGAAATATAACAAACCCGTAATTTTCACAATATATTATCAATCTATTAAATGTAGATGCAATGTAAATATCATATATTATATTATACCACCTTTTGACAGAACCACTCGGAAAACTTTTGCTTTATCTCATTTTACAACGTAACTCTTGCCATATTAAATGTAAACGAGCTCACGCAACCTCTACCAATGCCATCTATATCTATGTTTATATCATGTAAACATCCTAATATGTCAAGTCTATATCTTAATATCATTTTACCAAGTACATTATCCATTTAACGTTCCATTTAATACGTTTATATCAAAACAGACCTTGGTCATTAACATTTATTATCAAAAACCCTCAATTATATGTATATATATTACTATAAAAATGAATGTGGAAAAACCTTCTAGCATGGGTACAAGTGTTCATTGCACAACAATTTGAATTCTTCTTCACTCCTAAATTTAAGTTACAACTTTCTAATAGCCTAATGGTACAGTCATTAATGCAAGGAAAACCAAAACTAGGTCATTTTACTCTTTCAATCACTTTAGTGTTTACTACCCTCTTGGAATAAGAGTACAATACAATAAAAAAAATAAAATTTAAATTTTTTGCATGATTCTAACCTTAAACTTAACCCTAAGTCATCTTAAACCATAACTCTATAACCCTAACCATAATCGAACACCTAAAACCCTAATTTCACTTGTAACCTAAACTAAATCCTAAACCTTAAACTTCAATCCTAAAACTTAATTCCTAAACCTAAACCTTAATACTAAACCCTAATTCTAACATTAAAACTTCTTAAACCACTAAACCTTAACTCGGAAATTCAACCTAAAAATCTACCGGAAACAAAAAAGCTACCCGACACCTTTAGATTCATTTTGACCCATTTTTAAGCAACCAAGCACCTCAAGCACCACCATGACCTCAACACCATGTCACCAAGCAAGCAACCAAGTACATCCATCACCACCTTGGCCACCAAGTTTGACCTTGTCACCTCCTTGTCACCCTTGTCCAATCGAACCCTCATACACCCTCACCACCTTGCATAATACTTCTCTAGCTTCATGGATTTCTATAGCCTTCTACTGTAGTATCTTCCTATAGCCTTGATCCTTACACCAAGTGTTCTTGGCCCCCAAGGTGTAAAACTTGGGCACTAAGGGTTTTTGAACACTATATATAGCTGAAACACACACTCTTTCAAATCACACCTCAAAAACTCATCACATCAAATGGGTTCTAATCAGAACAAGGAGGATCATTGAAGTCCCTAAGATCGAAACGAAAGCCAGAATCAAGAGAAGAAGCCCTTGTAGTTGTTTCTATGCGTTTGATCCCAAAAACCCGCCATTCGACCCATTTTAGCTCAAAGTAAGCTCAAAATCTTTTTCAATAAAGCTCATATGCTGTTTTAGAATGTTCTTATTCTCTTAGATATATTAAACTCTTGTTAAAGCCTGAATTCTCAAGAACCCCTATGTGTTTTTGACTAAAACCCTAAAAATGACCGTTTGATTTTCTGCTATCGAATCATTTGTTCTAAACATTTGCTATGTTAGATTCTTATTTTAGCTTTTTCTATAGCGTATAAACCTGCAAATATCATTTGTAACCTTAAAATAAGCTTGCGTGGCTTTTTGGACTTGATTTGTTAAATCATTCCAAGCAAGGGGTAAATGTAACACTTCAAAATTTTATTTACTAGCAGAGGCTGAAATGTCATTTTCAAAGTTATAACTTATAAGACCTATTCTTGCCAAGTTTCAAGTTAAAGATTAAATTATATATACTTTATATATAAAAGGACCTAAACTTGTAAAAGTTTATAAATCGAGCGTTATATTGCCATTTTTGAAACATAAAAATTAAATTGAATATTTTTATATAAATTATAAAATCTATATCAATTTTATAAAACTTAATTTTATTAAAAAATCCGTACATTTATCCTATTAATCAACGATCGTAAGCATTATAAAACAATTTACGTTATTATATTATCTAATTTATCATTCGATAGCTTTTTGAAGAAACTTAAAATCTTATCGTATCACTTACTAGGGAATTTCAGTAAGGGAGTTCATTTAGGTATTTGTTTTGAGAGTTTGCTGGGTTTCGATTTAAAAGTCGCCCTGACTCCTCAAACGATTACTACATGGCCTCTGGATTATGATAGCCCGAACAGTGATACAATATTTCCATAAATTAATAAATCAAAGTAATACGTGAAACTTTATGAAGTTTTGAAACATAAACCATGAAATAATCCATGAAACCACTGAAAAGATAGTGCAAATTCAACAACGCTTGCAAGCTGTAAGAGATCGGCAAAGAAGTTACGCCAATGTAAGGTGAAAGCCTTTAGAATTTCAAGTTGGAGATCGTGTTATGTTAAAAGTGTCACCTTGTAAAGGTGTCATCCGATTCGGAAAACGAGGAAAACTTAATCCCCGGTACATTGGCCCTTTCAAAAATCATTGAACGGCTTGGCCTTTGTGATATAACTTGAACTTCTGAAGAGCTCAAGTAATGTGCCACAGTACTTTCCACGTTTCTTAAATCTAAAGAATGCTTATTGATAATCCCTTGTATTCCAATGAAAAGAGCTTCGTAGATGACAAATATTTGTGGAAGATACAGTAGAGATCATGGATCAAAAGTCAAACAACCTAAAACAAAGTCGTATTTCTATAGCCAAAGTAAGATGGAACTCAAAAAGAAGACCAGAATTTACGTGAGAACGCGAGATCAAATTGTGCCATGTATCCACATCTGTTTTTCCAACTCACTCTTTTTTTTATGACATCCAACTAAATCTGGGACGAGTGATTTCTTTAAGGGAGGAGACTATAACAACCCCGTTAATTTTTCATCAATGTAATTATCCATCTAAAATTAGATGTACTGTTAATATCTTTCTCTTATATAGTATCCACCTTTTGCGGGAAATTTTTGCTTTATCTCATTATGCAATCGTAATGCATCTCTAAAAGTAAAGAGCTCACGCAACCTTACAATGCCGGGGGGGGGGAGTCATCTATAGACTTGGTTTATATCATGTAAACATCATAATGTGTCAATTCTATATCTTAATATCATATTACCAAGTACATTATCCATTTAACGTACCATTTACAACGTTATATCAAAACAGACTTTATTCAATAACATTTATATCAAAACCCTAATTATTTGTAATATATACATATAAAATGACTGTACAAACCTTAAAGCATGTGTACAAGTGTACAATGTTGGAACTTATTGAAAACGACTAAGTGTCGTTTCTGCTGTTAGAGATGTTCGCTTCTGCTAATAGCTTTAAGTCGTTCCTGCTGGCAGTTCAAGTAGCATTCCTGCTGATTATGTTTCTGCTGATAGCATTATGTCGTTCCTGCTGGCAGTTCAAATAGCATTCCTGCTGTTGGAACTTATTGAAAACGACTAAGTGTCGTTTCTGCTGTTAGAGATGTTCGCTTCTGCTGATAGCTTTAAGTCGTTCCTGCTGGCAGTTCAAGTAGCATTCCTGCTGATTATGTTTCTGCTGATAGCATTATGTCGTTCCTGCTGGCAGTTCAAGTAGCATTCCTGCTGATTATGTTTCTGCTGGTCATGTTCTCGTTTATGCTGACAGAGATAGAATCTGCTGATTGTTAATTATAGACGTAATTAATGTAATTAAGGAATTACAGTTAGTATCTCATTAATATAGGAATGAGATAAATTAGGAAGAGATTGATGTATATCTCTTACGTGATTTTAGTTTTCTTGTTGACCAATTTAGGGTTTCTTCTCTATAAAAGAAACCTTTAGCATTAGGGTTTGGCACCGATTGCAAATTAGAAAAACAATTTATTATCAATAGAAAGATCCATAGAGGATCATTGTTTTATATTTGTTCTTCTTTATATTACGTTGTTTAGTTTCCGCCTAAACAAGTATTAGAGTCTCTCACGTATATACTTGTGATTACATAAGTATTATACAACCACGTAGGCTAGAAGATCTATCTAGTACCAGATCCTAACAAGTGGTATCAGAGCCTGGAGAGAGCCTCTGATAAAGAAGAATTACTTGTTACCACAACAAAACCTTGTTTCTATAACCGTGAACAATGTCAGAACCCATGCCGTCTATACCTACTCAGTCACCATTTACTTATCCTAACCCTAATCCATCTGCTTCACCTTCATTCACTCAAGATGATACCTCGGATTCTTTCATACCTGAACCCACACAACCGATCCCTACATACACTCAACCTGCTTTCTCACAACCTGCTTTCTCCCAACCGAATCAATCTTTCTTCTCACAACCTGCTGTTCACTTGACTCAACCTTCTCAGACCAACCCTAACAATGTCCAGTCACAACAGTTTCAACAGTTCCAAACAGCCACTATCTCTGCCAACAATGCAAAATTTCCTTATCTAGAGAAGGAAAAATATGAGATATGGGCTATGAAGATGGAGTACTGGATACAGAATGCTGATCATAATCTTTGGAGGATTGTTCAGCAAGGAAACAGTCCAAAGAGGTTGGGAAAAGATGCAAAAGGAAATACAATTGTTCATCCACCTGTCTCTCTTGATGAGCATGTAGCTGTACAAAGGGAGAATAAGGTGAGAACCTTGTTGCTTCAGGCTTTACCTGAAGATCATATGCCCGATTTTCATCATTATGATGATGCAAGGGATATTTTGTATAGGCAGTTAATGGCAAGGTTTGGTGGAATGAAGAATCAAAGAAATATAGGAAGACCACTCAAGCAGCATTTATAGAATTCCTCTAGACAGAAGAAAAAGGCCTATACAAGGTTATGACACGGTTTCCAAGAAATTCTGAGCCAGTTGAATCAAGTGCATGCAAGGCCAACAATGATGACATCAACCTGAAGTTTTCTAAGAGCACCTCCGCCCTCCTTCATGGTCACAAGTTTGCCTTTGGCAATAAAAACAAAGGTGACCTTGAATCAACATGCTTTGGATGACCTGTATAACAAACTAAGGTTCAAACTTGAACTTGATGTCAGAATTGGTCATAGTTATGGTGTGAAAGCTGCCTGCACACCTACTCTTTCTGCCTTTCATTGGAGCTCTCTGCCGATCCTGTCCAAAGCTTCTGGTCGATAAGTAGCTTAGAGCGGAACGCAGGTGTAAGTTGGAGTCCGTCAAAATGACTGCGGGCGGGATGTGGGCGACAGGTAGCGGGAGGTGGGTGTCGAGGGGATAGCTGAACTCACTCTCTAAATGAAGTGGTAGAGAGTGTGTTGGCTTAGATATATGCATCTCTCACAGTGGTTTGAGCATACAAGCAGACAAGAGTCGGCGCGGACAAAGGCATCTCTCACTATGTGGCTGATCACGTTGCGACAGCTACCACAGTGACGTGAATGTAAGGTGGATCATTGAGATGAAAATGACTTAAAGTGGCAAATGCTATGCTCTCCCTTGAGGATTAAACAAGTTTAAGAAAGAAAGCAGGACGAAAGATGAACTAACCACAACAGCAACATGCCAGAGTTTGACAGAAGGAAGGTTAGAGCTACAAATGTCTTCAATTGGGACCATTTTGCTAGGAGTGTAATGAAGACCGTTGATGATAAGCTAGGTAATCTGGTTTTAAGTCACAAAATTTAAGACAGACGAACAAAACTTTGGTCTCATATTTGATTCCATGGGTGAATTGGTCGGAAATCATGCGCAGAAAAACAAGACGGTGGGGGGGGGGGGTTGAGAGTATATGGGATGATGGCTGGACTCATGCTGATAATGGTGTGCTTGGTGTTTTTCTAATGCCAGCTTATGAGTTTTTTGCTATGATGAGGATTTCTCGCATAAGGTACAAAATTGTCCCCTTGGTTGTGATTCTAAAATTAATGATCTTAATCATATGTATAATAATCTTGATAGATTGTATAATGATTGTTACATTAAAGTTCAGGCATATCAGCATGCTGTTAAAACATTAGAATCACAAAAAGATTGGTACCATAAAACTCAGATTGCATTAGAAGAAAAGATTAGGGTTTTATCTGCTAATCTAGAAAACACCACTAACACACTGAGTTATACTGAAAAATTACATGATCAGGCACAAAATGAAAAGAAAGAATGGGAAGTTAAGTATGAAGCGACATTAGCTCGATTGATAAAGTGAAAGGAGTCTTCCAAGAACTTGAAAAAGTTGATAAATAGCTCTATGTCTACAAGAACTAAAATTGGTCTAGGATTTCAAGAGTACTTTGGAGTAGATGAAGTGTTTGATTTGTCCACACCTAGTACCTTTTACCCAGACCCTGTTGAGAAGGAGGTTAAACCACTTTACTCAAGTTTTGTCAAGGCTGGGGAGAAAGCATGCTGTCCCTCCCCCTATAACTGGAACTTATATGCCCAGCCCATACAAGTCTGACATAGAGGAAACACAGGTAAGTTATGGTTCAAAGTCTGATAACAAAACTTCTGAAACTATTTCAGAATCTAATGACTTTGTCTCTTGTGATAACAGTGACAAGTCTTCAGACTCAGAGACCTATGCATCCTGTGATTCAAGCCTCAAGACCAAGACCAAAGACTTCCCACCTGCTGTTGATATCAAGACTTTGCCAGAGTCTGATGTTGAAGACCCAAATTCCACTGCTGGCAGTCCTAGTTTTTCTTGTTCGGAGAATGTAAAATCTCCTAGGATTATTTGTAATAAAAGTGGAATGAACAATAGGAATATGTGTGAAAAACAATTCTGTGCGTGTTAAAAATGTTTTGTTGTGGAAGTAAATTGCAATTTGATTAAAGATTGAAGACCTTTTTAAATTTTGTAACTCTGTCCTGGTAAATCTAAAGCAGCATCTGTTCCTGCTGGAAAGTAAGAATTCGTCAGCATATGTTACTACTGAATGGATCTGATCCTGCTGCTTAGTAGAAACAGACCAGCATTCAATCTGCTGGTAGAACCAAAACCTACTGAAAGGGTTTGACCACCTGCTGGTTGGTCTAAAACGACCAGCACTGATTCTGCTTTTAGACCAGGTTTTCTGGCAGGTTGCTTAATCCTGCTGCCAGACCATAATTTCAACCATTCCATCTGTATATTTTAATAATAGTATTGGCTAATTATATGACCCTATGAATAAGGGACGAAGGGTACTGCAGTATAAGAACCTCAGCAGGTTACCTCTGAGGAATAAAAGACCACATTTTGGCGTCCAAGAGTAAAGGTGAATCTCATCAATCCACATGGTTTACACACTTAATATCACAAGGCAAGGCTCAAGTCAGAACTGGCATTGGGTCTCTCAAGTGGTACTATTGTTATTGTTGTATGAATGTAGGGTGATCCTAGTACAGATAATGACATAGGAATAGGTTGACAGTGTTGCTCAAGAAGATGACAGAAACAAGGAGAAGCGTATGATTTTATGCAGTCAAGGGAGGCATTATCAAATTTGTGAGGTGGAGATGGTAGAAGATCAGGAACAAGGCACCATAAGGACATCAAGGCTTGACTTTTGAAAATGTCTAACTATGTTTTGAAGAGCTGCAACAATTTAATTGTTCTCTGTATCACATATCATGAAAAAAGAACAAAGTTCTCTCACAGACACAGCTTGTTTGGTGCTTACAGAAAATTCCAATTACCTGATGAAAGTCCAGGTATACTCAGAAAATACCTAGGGAACGTGATCTCTACTCCCTTCAGCATCTTATAACTACAACCAAACAAAATTGTTACTTGTTTAGTGGCAAAGCATCCTCGATGAATCCACCAGATGATGTTAAGAGTGCCTTTCTCTATGGAGAATTGAAGAAGAAAGTGTATGTCACTCAGCCTAAAGGCTTTTGAGATCCATTCCTTCCAAAGCATGTGTACTGAGTGTTAAACTTTTATATGGACATCATCAAGCACCTAGAGCTTGGTATTCAAGATGTCCTGCTTCAGTTACAACACATTATAGAAGAGGTACTATTGACAAGACACTTTTCATCAAGAAAGATTCCAAGGATATAATTTTGGTACAGGTTTATGTGGATGACATCATTTTTGGATCCACCAATAAAGCCTGGTGTGCGGAATTTGAGGTGTTGATGAAGGGAGAATTTGAAATGAGTGCTATGGAGAGATGACACTTTCTTCGTTAGCTACAGGTGAAACAGTCCTATGGTACTTTATCAAGCCAAGACAATAATTTAAAGACATGCTTACAAAGTTTGACATGGAATCTGTCAGAACTGCAACAACACCCTATGAAGCTGCTAAGACCAAATTGAAAGATGAAACTGATCCTCCAGTTAATGTACATTTGTACAGATCCATGATTGGTTCACTTATGTATCTCACAGCTTCAAGACCTGACATAATGTTTGCAGTTAGTGCTTGTTCCAGACATCAAGTTACTCCCATGACCTTCTCTCTGAATGCCAGTCAAGAGATTTTCAAGAATCTAAAAGGGGCAACCAAAATTATGGCTGTGTACCCTAAAGAATCTCCTTTTTCATTGGAAAGCCGACCAGTGATAGAGATTAAGCTGGTTCTCATGGTGATAGGAAATCCACTTACAGGTGGATGTCCATTCTGGGCATAAGGTTAATTTCATGGCAGTGCAAGAAAGCAACTATTGTGGCTACTCTTAACATAAGCCAGTATGATTGCTGCTGAACTGCTGTGCACAAGTACTCCTGGAATCATAACCACTTAGCTGGATTATGGATTCAACTTCAGAATACCAAAATCTCATAGACAACCAAGCACCATATGCATTGTGAAGAACCCAGTCTTTCAACAAAGGACCAAGCATAATAGAGATTAGGCCATCACATATAAGAGATGCCAAAAGAAAAGACCTTGATACAGGTGCTGAAGAATCACACCGATGATAAATGTGCTGATTTACTACCAAGGCAACTGATGGACCGAGAATTGAGTATCTGGTGGTCCTATTGGAATGGTGAACCCTCTTCCGGGAATTGAGGTGGGTATAAAGCCCCTAAGGAGGCTTGTTGTTGTATACTTTTATATTCTAACTTTTTCGCAGTAGATATGGTGTTTTTTGTCTCGGATATTATTCTCTATGATTGCAGGTATCAATACTGCTGCAAGTATGTCATTCCTTCCTGTTCCAGGGATGGTTTCTGAAAAGTGAGTAAAAAAGGGGGGGGGGGGGGCAACAGATAATCTTATATATCTGAAGACAATAAAGATAACTCAGTTTATCTACTGTATTATCCTTCCTACCGGGTTCTTGATTTCTGCTGGTAGTACTCTGTTTCTACTGATAGTTATCCTTCCTGCTAGACGCTTGATTTTGGCTGGTAGTACTCTATTTCTAATGGTAGTTATCCTTCCTGCTGGATGCTTAATTTCTGCTGGTAGTACTATGTTTCTACTGGCATACTTCTGCTGTTGGATTCGTTTCTGCTGGCGGATTCATTTCTGCTGAAGAGGTGTGTGTTCCCTCTACTGCATGGTTTCTGCTGTTGATTGACTTTTTTCTGAATGAAATATTTGTGCTGCTCCATTCTGTGTTGCTGGTTTTAGAGTG
Organism: Tanacetum coccineum; assembly: GCA_026074375.1. Lineage (NCBI taxonomy): Eukaryota > Viridiplantae > Streptophyta > Magnoliopsida > Asterales > Asteraceae > Tanacetum > Tanacetum coccineum. The sequence goes on along the minus strand of BQNB010001916.1, from coordinate 39,422 downwards.
GTATAAAATGGTATGACAAAATACTGCTGGTCCTTTAAATATGAAAGTTTGAACAGTTTTCGTTTTAAATGCTATATACACGGTGATTTGCGTTTTCCACTTGCCTGACCCAGTGGCATACAAGTTCTTTCAACTTGATTATTTCAACTTCCAAGGTAAAATTTTACCAATCAAAATGAACAGGATATCTTTTCATAAAATTGACAAAATTAACCTAATTAATCGCAAATCAATTTTCATCATTCCCACATACACCAACATCCTTTTGCCTCTGCATCCTCTTTAACTTCACCAAACTGACAAGTCTTCACCAATGGCGGCACTCATGTACAAAGATGACCACAACAAGCTCGCATACTTGGGACGGGAAAGAGGCTGCGAGGACTTCACAGATATCCTCAGTTATTTGGACCATTCTCCATTAAGGTACGCTTTGACTCATGACCCTCCGGTCGTGTTTGACTTTATTGTCAAACAATTTTGGGCAACAGCTACTGTTCGCCCAAATGCTGCTGGGTCTCATGACCTAGTCGTAACAATTGACGGCCGTGAGGTGATCGTGACTGAGTCTCTCATTAGGGCTCAGTTACAACTTGACGATGCTAATGGCATTTTTGACATGCCTATTAATGATATTCTTGAGGGTATGAGGGTTATTGGGTATCCAACGGATAGGACTCTTACTTTTCTTAAGCACCATTTATCTCCTCAATGGAGATTTCTGGTGCACACCATTATGCACTGTCTAAGTCCTAAGGCTGGAAGTTGGAATCAATTTCCGAGTTCCATTGCCACAGCCCTTATTTGTTTGTCGACTGGTTGGATATACATTATTCTCGATTTATCTTGGAGGGATGATTTGGGAATATTAAGGCTAAGATCATAATTTCTAATGTACCCAAGATTTACAACTGATTGTGGCCATAGCGACGGCTGACTCGAACCCCTTGACCAACATTTGCTTACTAGAAATCTTTGCCAATATGACCATTTAATGGGAGGTGTCAGCCAAATACTTTGACAACCCTCATGCTTGCCATTACTGTTGCTGGCAATGATGCTGCTGGTGATGATGATGCTGCTAATGAGGATAATGCTGCTGCTAATGAAGATGCTGGTAGTGCAGCTGAGGCACACCTTGTACCTCCTTCTCCTCCGGTTTCCCCTGTTAGGGAACCAACACCGAAGAGACAGCCTGCATCTGAGAGACCACCTTCTCCTTCACAGACCCCCACCAACTCAGACCTTTATGTTTGAGGAGCCATTAGTGTCTGGCCCTGCACCTAGACCAGCTGGGTATTCGGACCCTTATGTTATTGAACAATTATTATTGCCCACAGCCCAGACCCATATTTTGTTGCCCTGACCTTAAGGAACCCGTTATCTTTTGGTCCCCAACCTAGGCTTGACAACTATCTTGAGCTTAGGACCTTGATAATATCATTTCTATGGAAGATGACACCACTCATGGTGGATTCCATGTGGAGTCACCTGTTGGGCCCGATGATGCTCCTACACCAACAGCCGATGCTGCTGGTAGGGCAGAGGACCCTGCTCTACTAACTAGTTTATCTGCAAAACTTGACAGGTGTATGGGACGTATAGACTCCTTGGAAACTGAGCTGGGAAAATCAAAGAAAATTATGGGGGGTGCTATTTTGACACTTGTCCTATTAGAGTCAAGAAGTTAGAGAAAACCGTTAAAAAGATGCGGGACACACGGTTGGTGGTTGATGCCTCAACAGAGGAAGGGGATGTGGACATTCAGGATGATATTGACCTTGATGGATTATCACGTATGGCATCTGCAGCTCTAGGTCAACCTGCTGTTCCTTCTGATGATGTGGAGGAACGAGAAGAAGAGGAGGTTCCTCTAAGGCGTAAGAGGTCTGCTTATCGCCGTGCCAGGACAGAGTTTACTACTCCAGCCTTTGAGCAGTTTCGAGCTAATATTTCTGCTGGTGTCCTTCCTCACACAGCAGTCCCTGAACCTGCTGGTCTTTCTGTTGCTGCTGATAAAGGAAAGGCTCCTCTGCCTGAGTTGGATATTCCTGCTGAGTTTCTTGCAGAGGATGCACAAGCCAGGAAACGATTCGAGGAAGAACAAGCTAGTGAGCGGTTGGTTCAAAGGTTACGGGCTGAGGATTTGGCTCAGGAGGACTTGCCAAATGTTTCTGAAGAGCGCGCAAAGGAATTGGACGATCTTATGATGCGTATGACAGAAACAGACTGGTTGAATTTGATGATGCAAGTTGGTTCAAATCTGCATTGGCACGCGAGTTATTGGGCGCTGATGTAACCGAGGAAAACTTTATTGAGCGCAGACTGCTGTTAAGGAACGGAAAAAGCGAGCCTTGGCAGACTTACGGTATCGAGCTCTTCAAAGGAAAGCCATTGAAGAAATCTAAGGTCACACAGATGATGCGCCACTTGGTTAAAAATCAATGGTGTGCAGCTCATAATGGTACCATCACGATGAAAGACGTCAAGGCTATGAATCAAAAATAGTTGGTTGAAGAGTACGAGTATATCTTGGTAGACACCTTGAAAAGGATCGCTTGTTGAGTGCTCAGTACAACCTTTTTTGACCCAAGCCTGCCATTTCTGAGCCCTCCCTCATAAGAGACAACGGTTGGAACGCGTACTTCACATCCATAGAGTGTTCCGCTGCTACCACACCAACCAGCTGATTATCCGGATTTCTGCTGTGGTGGTAGTTCTCATCCTGCTAGTTCAGCTACTCCTTTGTCTGGCTCTGCTGCTCCCAATACTACGGTGTAGCCATTTGGTGCTAAATTAACTGACTCTACTATCTAACCACTACAGCAGCCTAATGATTCTGCTGTCATACCGTAACATTTGTAGATTTCACCTTTGCAGATTCTGCTGCTGGGGGTATTAATGAGTTTTTCCCTGGATAGTGATGAGGACGAGCATATTGTATGTCCTCGAAGTTGCTGCTACCCTGACTCGGATGATGAACGTGCTTAGCAGAGATATCGTCGGGGTATAGTCAATTTCGGGTGATGTTGATTGTGTTATAGTGGACAAGCTTCCTGATGATGAGATTGTTGATCCACGGGTTAAGGTGGAAACTGTTCTGATTATGCCTCTTCTCCTCCTCGAACGTCGGTAAACATCTTGGGGTGAGGCTTAAGACTGCCTATGGATAACCTGTTAAGGATTTTTTAGTTCCTGAGAGTGAGAGTGTGATGATGACATGAGAATTAATATTCCTCCTCTTCATATGGTGAAATTTAAGATTGGGAGATGGTGAGTTGCCTGCCTAGTAAACAGTTATAATCATGTTTATTATCAGCAAAACAGAGTGGCGAAGTACATTAACCTACTTGAAACCAGTTGCTACCTCATGTTTTATTGTGAGATATACCTTCTTTTCGACAGACGGATGAATAGGTAACTTTCGGTTAAACCCAGAGGTCAACATTTGTTTAGACCTCTGGAGGGAATGTATGTGTCCATTCCACTTCATTCGGATGACGTGGAAGATTTTGCGTACACAAGATGAATGGATTGTGAGTAGCTGGAAGTTGTATCCTAAGAGCTCTGTTCATGTTTCTGGATTTTAACGAATGGAAGACAGTGTATATGTTTTGAGGCCCAAATTCCTATCCTATCCGGGTAACACTGCTGAACGGATGTTACCCACAGGCTCCACAGTTCCCCCTCATACCGACCGGCATGTTTTGTCGCTGGGAATAATAATCAGACGGTCCAACTGGCTTACGACAATCAAATAATGTCCCCTTGCCAGTCTGCTCCTAATAAGTTGTATTACTGCATTAGTGTTTGTATTTGCTTCATAGTTTAGTTTGGCACTATTTAAAAAAAAAACATATGTACTCTTAGAATCTTGTGTATACCTTTGGTGTAGTGCTGCACTGCAAGAGCAAATGGTTTTCAGCTCACCATGGCTAACACCCAAGAAAGAGTCTGGCTCACCTTTGCAAACGGCTTTGGTGTCTTTCTCAAAACTTTGATAAGCTGTAAGGTTTGCAAAAAATCTTATGGCCTTCACGCACCATGATCCCTTGTAACAAAGAGTGGCTAGTCCAAGAGGTACCTGACTCTTGGTAAAGACTTTTATCAAATCCGTATATGGTTTTCCAGTTACGCCAAAACTGGATGTTACACTTTCCATATTCTTTGGATGAAAGTGCTAGTCCTATATCCACCGCTTTCATGGTAAAGACTTCTCAAATCCGTTTATGTTGACAATTTACTAAATTGATATGGTTATCCGACTCACCATATTACACTGTGTATGAAGAGTCGGGCTAGTCCTAGAGCAAACGGCTACAGGTAAAGACATGTCAAATCCGATTGTATGCTGTGACGTTTTGCCAAAAACTGTTAGGGTATACCAATTCACCCTTGATTCACATTCTGAAAATTTGGACTGGTTTTTTTTACACCAGGTGTTTGTATCACCAAAGTATCACTAAGCCCAAGAGTGAGTAGCTACTTTGGTAAGGCTTATCAATCTACTTAGTTGCTTGCAAAGACTGAAGCTGCTGTTTTTTGATGTTGCTTCCTCATTTGATTCTGCTGTTCATCGAGTTTCATTCTGTTTCATTGATGCTGTTGTGGCTTACTACAGTTTTCTGCTGCTTGTATTTGATTTGCTGCTGGTTCATTGTATCTGCTGGTTTTATGAATGCTGGGCTGCTTACTTTGTTCTGCTGCATACCACAATCCTCTTGCTTCGAGAAGATCTATCTAGAAACTTGGAATTAACGGAGTCAAAACCAAGTTTAGGGGAGGATTGTTGGGAATTATTGAAAACGACTAAGTGTCGTTTCTGCTGTTAGAGATGTTCGTTTCTGCTGGCGGCATTAAGTGATTTCTGCTGATTATGTTTCTGCTGGTCATGTTCCATTTCGCTGACCAGAGATATAGAATCTTGATCTTATTATAGCCGTGATTAATGTATTAAGAATTATTAATATATTCTAAGTTATCTCATAAAGATAGGAGTGTAGATAAATTTAGGAAGAGATTGATATTACGCGTTTTTAGGAAGAGATTGATGTATATCTCTTACGCAATTTTAGGAATCTTGTTTAGCAATTTAGGGTTTCTTCTCTATAAAAGAAACCTTTAGCATTAGGGTTTTGTACCGATTACGAATTACAAAAACATTTTATTATCAATAGAGAGATCCATAGAGGATCATTATTTATATTTATTCTTCTTTATATTGCATTGTTTAGTTTCCGCCTAAACAATTGTTAGAGTCTCTCAACGTATATACATGTGAAACATAAGTACAATACAACAACAAAGATATGAAGATCATCATAGTTTTAGATCCTAACAGATGCCAACCTTGTTTCTAGAGACATGGTCTAAAAACTTAGTGCTTTGGTCTCCAAACGCACATGATCGAGGCCAACCAACATTTTACCCTTGTTTCCCTTAACAACACTAAGAACTGCTTTTGGCCTAGCTGTATTAACCCTTGTTCCCTTAACAGTACTAAGAACTGCTTTTGGCCTAGTAGTATTAACCTTTGTTCCCTTAACAATATTAACCTTTTTAGTGAAATTACTATTATTAGTTGCCTGTCATTTTGTTTCAAAGGCCCATCTAGCATTGAATAGCATTTATCTAATAACATTTTTGTAGGTTCCTGCAGTACTCACTGCTGTTCTTGATTAAACATCTTAACGAGTCTAGCAGTATTAAGTGAACTTTGGGCCAGGCTTAGTTAAGACTGATACTTAGAAACCATGTCCTTTTTTGAATTGAGTGATTAATATAGAGAAATTATGTTTGTTCACCCTTGGAACATTGTCCAAACTGGTTTGAAAATCTTCCATTATTATACAAGTTATTACAATCTTTCCTTAAATGATCAAAACTACCACACACATGACAAGCTTTGTTGAACATCTCAAACACCATTTCCTAATTTTTAAGACATCTGCTAGTTCCAATTTCTCTTGTTTCCTCTAGGACTGGGTGTGTTTTGCCTATTTTTATCAACTGAAGTTTTCATATGGGGAGATATTACTTTGCTCAGTAGACTTAACAAAGTTTATCTTAGCAAAACTAGGTTTATTAAACATCTTAACTATTTTACTCTTAGGCACATCTTCTTCCTTACTTTCCGACACCCAATCCTCAATAATTAGGGCTCCATTTTCTTTCCTAGCATTCTTAGGTTCATTAGTCTCAACAGTAGGCTTTTCAACTACAGACTCACTAACAGACTCATTCACTTCTACAAAATCATCTAGACTAGGATAAACTAATCCGAATTTGTGGCATAAAATTCCTAGTATAAAAGGAGTGGACAGCATTATACCTAATCCTGTTTTACCTTATCCATTATCTGTCCCTGCTAGAGTTTACTTAGGTTTTTTTGATGATTTTAAATTTTTAGTAATGTAAGATTTAACCTCATCTTTTTTCTTTTGTAGCCAACTCTAACTTCCTTTTAAGCTATGTAAGACTAATCTCTTAAATAATTTCACGTTTTTAAGAGTTTTTATATCATCCTCATACACAAACTTATTTTTCTTAAAGACTAACAGTCTAGCTTCTACATATTCTAAACATGTTTTATAAGAGACAACACTTATCCTAGCTGTTCTTAAGTCTTTAACTAATTATTTATTTTGTTCTTTTAGATTTTTAACACATTCTAAACAAGATGAACAACAATTTGAGTCATTAGATACCTCAGAGTTTGTAGAAGAACTTGAACTTGTTGAAGAATAAGCCATGAGAGCAAAATTGGTTGGACCTTCTTCTGCTTGGTCACTCCAATCATAGCCAAAGCCATCATACTGAGACACTAAGGCATTTGAAGTAGTTTCTTCAACTGGCACAGTCCTTCTTGTAGGCTCCTTGTTCCTGCTGTCTTGATTCCTGGGTGTCATGCACTCCCTTGCAAAGTGTCCTCTCTTGTGGCAGTTGAAACACTCCACCTTGGACTTGTCAAACCCAATTCTTTCTTTGTTGGCCATATCCAGCTTCCTTCCATTATTCTTCAAGAATCTTCTTGCCCTTATAGTAAGCATAACAATGTTCCACCTTAAGTCCATCTCTTCTAGATCATCAAGATTGATTTGTTATAGATCTTTATTATCAAGCTGTGGAGTACTTAGTTGGCTAGCAAAGAAGGAATAAATCACAGCATCACTTAAATTTTCAACAGTTGTTGAGCTATCAGCAGCACCCTGAGTGCTAGCAGTATTAACACCCTGAGCAGTATTAACTACTCTAGTTGCATTGTTAGTGCTGCTTAAAGGACATAAAGACTACATATGTGTGATGTTGTGGTTAATCTATATGTCCCCTTGACCTCTTGATTCAAAGCCTTCAGGTTGTTTTACAGAGTTCATCCAAACTCCAAGTCCCTCCATTTCGTGGTTAGTTCCTCCACACAATAGCATCATAGTCCATTCATGTTGACAAACTCTCAACAACATCGTGATAGATGTCATCCTTGAGGGATAACTTCACCATGCATCTCCAGTTGACTAATTAGCTTTTGAAGCCTTTCATAGGTTTGCTCAATCACTTCTGTGCTGGATGCAGCAAAGTTTTCATATTGCTGCTTCAGAAGATTTTTCTGAGTTTTCTTTGTAGCAGTATTACCTCCAAATCTGTTCTCAATAGCCTGCATCAGTGTCTTAGCATCCTTGTATGAGTTGAACTTTAATTGATGCTCATTAGGTAAGGCCATCAACAAAGTGCTTCTTGCCTTCAACTCTGCCCTTCTTTGTGCCTTCTCTTCAACACTTGTAGGAGGGATAACAGTCTCCTTACCATCAACAGTTTTTGTTACTATGGGTGCATTACCATTTTCTATGATCTCCCATAGAGTGTAATCAATGCACTGTAGGTACTGCTCCATCCTCATCTTCCAGAGATCATACTCACCAGGTTGGAGTATGGGTAGCTTGATGGTTTGAGTAGATTGAGAATCCATTGCTTCTTGAAAAAGTAGATCTTGTGTGTAGTAAAGTTTCTTCTTATTCAAAGCTTCTTACAAGCTCTGATACCACTTGTTGATCCCAATAGAATAGATCTTGCTTAGCTTGTATAAGGCTAAGTTGTATTGAATAAATCCAAAACAACTATGATAGAAACTTTGATTGTGAATATCAAAGACTATGCGGAATCTAGTCAATGATACTAAGAAGAATTTCAATGAAACAGTAATGAATAAGATCAATAACAAACAGTTTACCAAACTTTCAGCCTCAATATAATACGAACACTCTTAATAGTGTTAGGGTTTACAAAACCTTGAAGCTAATTGACTTGTAATTTTTTTTGTGTTTTTAACTCTATACCCTAGGACCTCCTTTTATACACCAAGGAGTCCTAGTCGGTTTACAATATATTCCTAAGTTATCATGATCTTCTAAACAAATAACTTATACGTATCTTTTACAAAAATATATCATCTATATCACACAAGCAGTACTAACTTGATCTAACAGTACTAACTTATAACCAGCAGCATTAACTTTCTCATCAGTAGTAGTAACCACTTAGTATATTTTCCTTAAACTTCTTGAGCAGCAGTAACTTCCACTAGCAGTCTTAACTTTTGCACTAGCAGTATTAATCACTTAGAATATTTTCTTTAGTCTTCACTAGTAGTAGAAATCATAACCAGCAGCAGTAACTTCAACAGCACTAAGAAGTCTTTTAATCCCAACAATCCTCCCATAAACTTGATGTTCATCTTCTGAATCTTTAAGTTTCTTGATTAAAAGCTTTATCTTCACTAGGAGAATGTATCCAAACACTTCATTCAGGTACATAGCCTTCCTTAAGCTGTTTCTTGACCAATCTAAGAAGATCAAATGCCATTTCACACTCATAGTCAACTTGAAGCTTCACATCATTGAACATCTGATGTAGTGTGTGATTTGTAAGTGGATACATCTTCTCAACCAATAAATAATATGGTATGGTCGGCACTGTTACACAATGAACTCCACAAGAATAAAAAAGCTTCCAATTCAGCACATTAACTAATCCTTGTTGATTCTTCCATATACTATCTTCAACATGATGTTCAAACATGGTCTTCAAATTAAGAAGTAAGAAAGTATCCATGTAATCCACTGGCTCTGTCTTCTTAAATCTAGCTTTGACTATTCTCCAAAGAACTTCCAAGTCTTCTATATCAAAGTTCTAAAGCATTTTACTAAAAGTAAGATACATCTGAGTCTTACCATCTGCTTTGATAATTTGAAAGAAACTTTTCTTCCCTTCTTGATAGATCTTGTAGTCAACAATTAGAATTTTGACAGACAAAGGTGTAGCATCAATAGTTACATCATCTCCATCATCTGGAACAATCTCAAAGCATTGTTTAAGTTCTTCTTTCTCTTTATCATCATTCATCTTTTGCTTCTTGGTAGACTCTTATTGAAGATCCTCCCCTGCTCTCTTAGAACTTCCTTCTGCTCTAGTCTCACTGCCTTCTGCTCTATCTTTACTTCCTTTCACTACTTCAGAATCCATAGGTACAAATGAGTCTATCCAACTCATGGTTTTGTCAAAAGCCTTCTAAACTTCATCAAATCTTTTGTTCTTTAACTGATTATGAGTGAATCCAGCCCTGTTTTTCAAATAAGTACACATTTGATTCCTCTTTTGAGCTTTGGTTAGTGGTTTTCTTCTCTGATCTCTAAGTCTTGAAAAATGCTTCTTCCTTTTATCCATGAGTTCTACAAACAGCTTTGACCTTTCTTCAATGGTCAACTCTTCCTGCTCTTGTGGTTGTAATCTTGCAGCTAGCTCATAATTAGCATCTATCATAGCTTGAACATTATCCCATTCAACAATGTTTGCATCTTCTTCTCTTTCTCTTGCCAGCCTTTCCTCTTCTTCTAGTTTAGCTTGCATTTGAGCTTGTAATCTTTGAGCAATTTCCTCATCAAACTTGATCTGGTCCTTTTTCTTTAATGGCTTTTCTTATTCAACCATCTTACCCTTTCCTTTATCTTTAGGATCATGTTGTTGAGGTGGTACTATTGGTCTTGTAGCAGTCTTAGTAGGTTCTTGCATAACCACTCCTCTTACCTTTGATTTCTCACTCCTCATCTTCACAAAAGTCCGAGCAATTGTAAGATCTTCATCTTCAAAAATAGTTGTTGTTGTTGTTGGAGGAGTAATTAGTTCAGCAGCAGTAAAATTAACACTGGCAGTAGTAATAGGTTCAGCAGTACTAACAGATACACCAACAGTAGTAACTGGTGCACTGGCAATATTAACTTCAGTACTAGCAGTATTAACTGCATCACCAGTAGGAACTTTATCTACAGCAGCACTAATCACCTGCTCTGCATCTCCTTTAACATCTTTAAACACTTCATCCATATATGCATCAAAACCTTCATCATTAAAATCACTTTCTTCAAAGATTGAACTCTGTTTTCCTTGTTTCAAATTCTTCTCCTGTTTGGATGCATCCTCCTCACCCAAACTTCTTCTGCTAGAGGTACCAATCTTGAATAAATTCATCCCTAGAGTTTTTGACTTCCTTTTCCTTTCTAACTTTTTGACTCTCTTCTTTAAACTAGCAATCTCCTTTGCTTGAGCAGTCTTTGTTGTCTCAAAGTCAAGAACTCTATCAGACAGTTTTGTACAAAGGTCTATCAATTCCTTAAATTTCAGTATGTCCTCCTTACTTCCAAGTGTGTTAACTCTTGAGAGAGGTGGGTCATTAGATTGTTTAGATGCAGTCTCAAACCTAGTTTGAGCTTCTGCATCCCCCAATATGGTATCTTGGCACCTGGGACCACTACCTGAACTAGATCCTTGAGGACTTGGCTCATTAAGTGTTGCCATGGATTGGGTCCTATTTATGTTACCATTGTCCTGCTCTGCTTCTAAGCTAGAAGCAGTAGTGGCAGCCCTTTCCATTATGTCTTCCCGCTCCTTAGTAACAATCTCATTTGCAACAAGGGGAATAAGTCCACTAGAATAAGATATCTCAGTAGACCTTTTAGCTTTCCTAGGTCTGTGGGTCTTTTTGGGTTGAGTTGATGATGGAACAGTGATTGGTTCTTCATTAGAGGGTTGAGCAGATGTGGATGTGTGTTGGGGATCAGTGGGTTGTCCTGACCCTTCACCCACTTCTGCTTGTTGTTGGATAAGCATAGTCTCAAAAAGTGGTGTTACTTTCCCTGAAAACTCTTTTCCTTTTCTTCTCATGTTTGCAAAAACCTTTTTAGTATGAACTGGTGCAGTAAATTTTCTCTTATGAGATGGCACCTTTTCAATTTGTTTATTCAAAAAGATTTGCAAAAACCTTGGATACATTAAAAACTTATTTGAATTATCCAAGTTTCTCAACATACCATCAAAAATCAGTTTAGAAAACTTAAATTTTTGATTTGTAGCCAAACATATAACTGCAGATGCAATATTAGTACCAAATTCATTCCAAGCAGTTGATTTTGAACTTAAACATTGTAAGATGGTATGTATAAGATACTTCCATTGAGGGGAAAAATAAGATTTATAAAAAGTAAGTTTATCAGAAAGATTCTCATATCCCATCAATTGAAGATTTTCAAAAATAGAGTTATTTGGAAGACAGTCAATGCCATCATCATCTGCTAATTGGAGATCACTCCTAACAGATGACTGTGTGATGACTATCTTCTTGCCATCCACTGTGGCATGAATTTGTGTTTCTTCATTGATGGTTTTGGCCTTAGCAGTAGACCAAAACTGCTCAATGTATGAAACATAGATAGTAGGATTCACAGTTAAAGCATACCTGATGGGATGCGCATTAAGAAAATCTACTATCTGAGCAAAATCATCATTCTCTGTCGATTTCTCTAAGTAAGCAACCATGTTGTGAGATTCACTGAATTTCAGACCCACCATTGATGATAATTGATGAAGTCGGTGATGAAATCGAATTAGGGTTTGGAAATTAAGAGTATTAGAATGATTAAGAACAATTATGGTATGATCGAATGCGCTTAAATAGGTAATAAAGGAAACCTATAAGCTAAGTATCCGTTTTATAGACCAAAAATACCCTCAGCAGTTGTAACTCCAATGGTAACCTAGCAGTAGTAAGTTAGCCTGGCAACACTAACTTTTGCCCAGCAGTACTAAGTAATGCCCAACAGCATTAACTCGTGAATTACCAGTTTTAATCCCAATTCCATCCTTAGCAGCTTTTGCATTCCATTCCAACCATCCTTTGTGTATAATCCGCTGCATATTAACATAATTAACCTCCCCTCAATCAATACTTCAGAGGTTAAGCATTTCAATACTTGCAATCAGATATTGAAATCTGCTAACATCAAATGCTTTTGTGAGCAAATCTGCAACATTCTGATCTGTGTGAATCTTGATCATCTGAATAAGCTTCTTCTCATTGGAATCTCTGATAAAGTGATGCCTAATCTCAATGTGCTTTGTCTTTGAGTGAAAAACAGGGTTCTTCACTATGCATATTATGCTCTTATTGTCAATATAAATCTTTGTATGCATAAAGTTATACCCATAATCCATCAATTGATTTTGGATCCAAAGCACCTGTCCACAACAATTAGAAGCAGCTATATAGTCAGCTTCAGTTATGGAATTAGCAACCACGGTCTGCTTCTTGCATTGCCATGAAATCAATCTACACCCTAGGAATTGACAACCTCCTATTATGGACTTCCTATCTAAGCTTGCTCTGCAAACATAATATCAGGCCTTGAAGAAGTTAGATACATCAATGATCCAATCATGGATCTATACAAGTGTTCACCTACATCTTCACCATCTACATCTTTGAGCAAAGGCTTATAGGTTTCTATGGGTGTGTTTGCTGTTTTGACATCACTAAAGCCAAATTTCTTCAAAATCTCAATCACATACTTATCTTGGCTTATAAAAATCCCATCTTCTTTCTGCTTCACTTGTAGTCCTAGGAAGAATGTGAGTTTACCCATAGAGCTTATTTGAAACTTCTTATGCATCATCTTCTCAAATTCAGTGCATAATGACTTCTTTGTAGAATCAAAAATGATATCGTCTACATATACTTGAACTAACAGAATATCACATTTGCCCCTTTTGATAAATAAAGTCTTGTCTATTTTTCCTCTCTGAAACCCATTGTCCAACAAGTAAGTTAACAAGGTTTCATACCAAGCTCTAGGAGCTTGATGCAGTCCATAAAGTGCCTTTTCTACTTTGTATACTCTGTCAGGGAAGTCTGGATCTTCAAATCTTGGTGGTTGATAAACATAGACTTCCTCTTCAATCTTACCATAAAGAAAAGCACTCTTGACATCCGCCTGGTACACCACAAAGTCTTTAAATGAGGCATAGGCTAAGAATGACCTGATTGCTTTAATTCTGGCAACTGGAGCAAAAATTTCATCATAGTCTATCCTTTCTTCTTGTGTGTACCCTTGAGTAACCAACCTTGCTTTGTTCTTTATCATAATGCCTCTTTCATCCTTCTTGTTCCTTTAAACCCATTTAGTGCCTATGGACCTTTTGCTATTTGGTAAATCTACCAGGGTTCAAACCTTTTGTAATTTAAATTGTAGAAGCTCATCTTGCATAGCTTCAATCCATCTTGGATCCTTCAATGCTTGGATTACCTTCTTGGGTTATTCTTGTAATAAAAAGCAAGAAAACAAATAGTTTTGAAAGTCTTTATGGTTTGTTCTTTGTTGTACTGAACTAAACAAACCATGTTCTTTCAAATTCCGGGTCATTCTTCTTGTTTGAGGTGCTGAATTCAAGTCTCTAATAATTTGTTCAACTAGATGATCTTTGTGTGTTCTTGTAGTTGGAATAGGACTGACGGGCATAAATGTATTCAAATTGTTCATGTCAGCCTCTGCACAAACATCTTCATCATCATCTGAATAAACAATATATTCCAATTCAGGCATATTTGGATCATCTATCATCACTTTCATCCTCTTTACTTGAATCACCACCTTCTTTTCCTGGTTCTTTAGTAACCTCATCATCTCCTGAAGGTTTGAATCCAACATCAGGAGAACTTTTTGAATTTTGAGAGAATAGTGGGTCAGCAGGCCACATTGGTAGCAGAATGTAATCTTTGCCAAGTATTATCTCCATTCTAGCTTTACCTACATCATTACATGCTTTTGTACCTGCATTACCATTAGACTGATTTCCTATAACAATTGTCTTATAATTCATTGACTTTGTTAGTGCATGAATATCAAAAAGCCAATTTGACCCACTTCCTGCAATATTAGGTGTATTCTCACTAAATTGAACATGCAGGTTCTCTTTTACTATCCTATTTCTACTGTTGAATACTCTAAATGCTTTGCTATTGGTAGAGTATCCTACAACGAACCCTTCATCAGCCTTTCCATCAAATTTACATAGGTGATCTATGGTATTAAGGATTGTAACAGGACACCCAAATGGTCACATGAAGTTTAAGGCATGTTTTCTACCTAGAAAAAGTTCATAAGGGGTCTTGTTGTGAGGCTTGATAACTAACACCCTATTTTGGACATAACAAGCAGTATTAACTGCTTCAGCCCAAAAAGTTGTTGGCAATTTTGAATCAGCTAACATAGTCCTAACGGCCTCTATTAGTGTCCTATTTTTTGTTTCAGCTACTCCATTTTGTTGTAGAGTCCTAGCAACACTAAATTCCCTCTTAATACCCTTCATTTCATAGAACTGATTCATGACCCTATTCTTGAATTCAGTCCCATTGTCACATCTAATCACTTTCACCCTAAGGTCTATTAGATTTTCTATGCCTGTTATGAATGTTTTAAGGATTTCACTAGTTTCATCCTTAGTGGCTAAAAAGAAAACCCAACTAAACCTACTAAAATCATCTGTGACAACTAGGCAGTACATCTTCTTCATTAAACTCTTTACAAATGTTGGGCCAAACAAATCCATGTGCAACATTTGTAATGGTTGGCTGATTGAACTGACTGTTTTGGTCTTACCAGAAGCTCTGTGTTGCTTTCCCTTCTGACAAGCAACACAGGTTTGATTAATTTCAAAAACTTTTGAAGGTAAACCTCTTACAAGGTTTCCCCTTACCAGTTTATTCATTGTTTTGAAATTTACATGTCCAAGCCTCCTATGCCAAAGATTAGATTCATTTGGTGTGGCTTTTGCAAAGAGACAAGTGAGACCTCCTTGAGGAACAACATTCTTTAAATCCACACTGTACATGTTATCCTTTCTAGGAACTTTAAGCAAAACATGACTTTCATCAGTTAACTTAAAGTCTGGAGACAGAACAACACATTCAGTATCAGTAAAAAGAACACTATTCTTCTTGTCACACATTTGTGAGACACTGAAAAGGTTAAACTTTAGTTCCTTTACAAAATACACATCTTCAAAATCTAATTTACCAGTTCTTATTTTACCTTTCCTAGTAATTTTCCCTCCTTTAGAATTTACCTCCAAAGGCAACAAATACTCCATCAATTTCTTTATAATCTGTAAGATAGGATCTGTTTCCTATCATATGCCTAGAGCATCCACTGTTAATCACTCCTTTATCCTTCAAATCTTGTTGTGGATTGCCCTGCACAAAATGGTAAGAAAATTAGTTTCTTTTGGGGACCCAAGCCATTACTACTTAGACTCCTTTGCATCAATTAAGTCAAATCTTTTAAAGGACATTGATGCACCATTATTTTTGGAGACATGGTCTAAAATTTTGTGCTTTGGTCTCCAAACCCAACATGCTGAAGCCTTAACAGCATTTCCCTTGTTTCCCTTAACAGCACTAAGAACTGCTTTTGGCCTAGCAATATTAACCATTGTTCCCTTAACAGTATTAACCTTTTATGAAAATACTATTATTAGCGTTGTAATATTGTTAAAAGGCCTTCTAGCAGTTGAATATGCATTATTAATAACATTTTTCATGGGTCCTGCATTATTCACTATTGTTCTTGGTTGAACATTATTAACTGGTCTAACAGTATTAACTGAAATTGGGCCAGACCTAGATAAGATTGTTTTTGAAACCATGTTTCTTTTTGGACTGGGGTGAGTTAATTTAGAGAATTGTGTTTAGTTTACCCTTGAATCATTGGTCCCATAACTGGTTTTGCAAACCTTTGATTATTATACCAGTTATTGCAATTATTCTTCAAATGATCAAAACTACCACAACATTGACATGACAAGCTTTGTTGAACATCTCAAAATTACTCCCTAAATTTTTGAGACATCTGTTTGTTAAAGTTTCTCTATAGTTTCCCCTAGGACTTCTAGATGGACTGAAATATGGACTGTATGTGTCTTGCCTAATTTGCTCAATAGGTTTCCTATCAGTTTTAGGTTTAACAAACTCAATTTTAGTAAAATCAGGCCTAACTGTTTGAAATTTAGGCCCATCTTCTTCCTCACTTTCAGAACACATAATCTAAATTGGGCACATTGTTCTTTCCTAGCAGTCTTAGGTTCATTAGTCTCAACAATAAGCTTTTTTACTACAGACTCACTAACAAACTCATCAACAAAATCATCTAGACTAGGATAAACTAAATCAGGTTTTGGTGGCATAAAGTTCCCAGTATAGGGAGGTGGGATAGCATTATACCCTAATCCTATTTTACACTTATCAATTATCTGTCTGTCTAGAAGTTCACTTAGGCTTTTTGATGAATTTTCAAATTTTTGTACTGTAAGTTAAACCTTATCTTTTTCTTTTTAGCCAACTCTAACTTCTTTTTAAGCTCTGTAATATCTAAATCTTTTAAATATATTTCACGTTTTAAGATGTTTTTTATATCTTCCTCATCGCGCCCGCCCAACAGACTCATTTTTCTTAAAGACTAACAGTCTAGCTTCTACAGATTCTAAACTAGTTTTATAAGAGACAACACTTATCCTAGCTGTTCTTAAGTCTTTAACTAATTGTTCATTTTGTTCTTTTAGATTTTTTTTACACATTCTAAACAAGATGAACAACAATTTAAGTCATTAGATACCTCAGAGTTTGTAGAAGAACTTAAACTTGTTGAAGAATAAGCCATGAGAGAAAAATTGGTTAGACCTTCTTCTGCTTGGTCACACCAATCATAGCTAAAGCCATCACACTGAGACACTTAGGCATTTGAAGTAGTTTCCTCAACTGGCACGGTCCTTCTGGTAGGCTCCCTGTTCCTGCTGTCTTGATTCCTGGGTGTCCTGCACTCCCTTGCAAAGTATCCTCTTTTGTGGCAGCTGAAACACTCCACCTTGGACTTGTCAAACCCAATTCTTTCTTTGTTGGCCATGTCCAGCTTCTGTTGGGATTAAAAGCTTCATAAGGCTGTTTAGAATTACTGTTGCTCTTATCAAAGTTAGTGTTGCTCAAGAAGAAAGGTTTGTGTTACTACTGCTAGCAAAAATATTGTAAAAAATACGCTAAGTAGTTAGTACTGCCAGTATAAACTTAGTACTGCTAGTGTAACTTAGAACTACTAGTATATGTTAGTACTGCTAGAGTAAAGTTAGTACTGCTAGAGTAAAGTTAGTACTGCTGGTGGAGAAGGAAGAAAATATTCTAAGTAGTTACTACTGCTTGTACACAGTTAATGCTGTTGGTGTATAAGTTACTGCTGCTAGTGTTTAGAGTTAATGCTGCTGGTACAAAGTTACAACTGCTGACAGAGTTACAACTGCTAATGGATAAAGATTGATTAAAGATAAAGATTGCTTATGTGATATGTATGAGATATTTTTGTAAAATATACGTATAAGTTATTTGTTTAGAAGATCATGATAACTTAGTGTAGTATACATGATATCATAACACAAGCATAGATGATTGGGTTGGCAATTTATCTAGAGAGAGAAAGTGAGGTTTCTAGTGAGAGAAAAACCAAATGAAAGCTTTGTGATAAAATGAACAACCAACCCCTTCCCATGGCTGGAAAGGGGTTTATATACATGAGTGTTTATGCCCCAATGGGCTTGAGTATGGGCTTACAAGTGGGCCAAAGGCCCGACCCAATACTATTAGTCATACGCTTACAATTAGACAACGAGCTATGCTATTCTAGATTATACACGGGGTGACCGAGTCTTTTTCATAATCCTAACAATCTCCCCCTAAGGGAGGTCACCCCAGAAAATGCATTATGAATTCTAGCATTCTACTTCATTGACCTTCTGTCTGTAGCTCGAAGTCTTTGATTCTTCAATCTTTGATGTCCTTGTACATTATGTAGTGAACTTTAAGATTTGTCCCTTAGGCTTGTGCGATCTTTGAGCTTTCTTTGAGATCATCATTACCATCTTATCTTAATATCCTCTTGATCATCCTTGTTGTGTAGCATTACCTTCATGTGACTTGTGCTTTCGGACCGTCATGCTCACTACTTTTCTTGATCATGACATTACAATCAAGTAGCGAAAGTTGTGTTTATAGGTCTTTGGTTGTCATGGTGTCTTTGATTGAACACATTAAGTGTGAGCATGGGGCTGTGAATTGACTCTACTGGAATGAGGTATCTCCATTTCCACCATAACAGTGAAATCCGTAATAAAAACATTAGCATAAAGTTGTGGACGAATTAGCTTTGTCATTCGCTCTACCGAGTCTTGGTTGGATTAACCTCCGGATCCCGTGAGGTCCGACCTGTGATCAGTAGATCATCTTAAGAGGGGGGGAAGAATCTTCCTTGACAGGATTTCCAGTAAAAGTATCAGATCTACTAATGTGTAACCATCAAAAATCTCCATACTGCCTGCTCTCTGTAAACGGAAACGTCTCAAAGCATACCAACGACGATAAGAGTGAATCGTTTAGTTACTACTTACGATTAAGGGAAAACTAATTTTTAAAAAACAATCAAACGTGTCGTTTGAGAAAGTATTTGTGAACATCGAGAGTGTCTGATAGCCTAAAAAAAAATTCAACTTTTCATTAGAAACTCATTTGTTTGAAAGAAGTTCACAAATCGAAGTGCTAGTAATCAGATTGTTGAGCACATCGAGAGTTTTCCAAAATAATTCGTCAATTCACAAAACCTGGAACAAGTTAATTCACAAAGAATCGCAACCATCGTTTGCTTTTCCAATTGTCATAAGTTTTTTAATCCATAGTGGATCTCACATGTCACCTACCAAAGCTTTTTGATGTTGGCTCCTAGAAGATTTCCATCCTCATTGTGAGTACTTACGTACCACTTTGGATGTTCTGGCAATACACGAGGATATGCGAAGGTACTCTTAACATCTTTACTTTTTGTCACATGTTGTGAGAAACAAGCTCAATATGGATAAGTGTCCTAACGAGACTTTTGAATCTCAAGCTCTAGACTCAATAGTGCATTTTGGTTTTAGTGGTCGGAGGCTGGAGCGGACTGCCACCTTTTCAATATCGACTAACTCGACGTGAAGAAGATGATAGAATTGTATGACTCTGTTAAGAAATGAAAACAAGAATCCTTTGAGGATATTTAGTAAGCCAGGAGGGTTTTTTGCACGTAATCATCTGGGTTCCATGATACTAGTCTTCAAATGTCAGCAATCACACCATGTGAATCTACAGCATATGTAATTGACCCGGATTTCTGCATAATTTTAAGGAGGGCTGCTTTTCTTTTCAACCCTTTATCTTAACATTTTCTTTTTCATCCTTCACCCCCTTCCAGTGCTTACCGATACTTACCTAATATACCTTATTGGTTTAATTCCAGTACTAGCTCTATCTCAGTCCGCACTATTCCCTTATTCTCACATAACTCCTTTTGTAATCATACCTAAGGACTTCTACACTAACTAGTGGGTTGTCCCTGGGTAGATCCCTCCGGTTCTGGCGGGATCGTGGGAGCGAGTACCTAACCTTACCATCCTTATAACTCCTGATAAGTTGATTACAGGGTCGGTCTTAGGTATTTCCACGATAGCCATCATATACCATTCGCTCCCCCTTAATATTACAGCGATTTCAAAAAGGTTTTAGCACTTATGGAGGACATACACCTTGAGTTTAAAAGATCACATTTTATATCAGATTTTCATAATTAAATCACATTTTCTCCCCCGAGCAAAAATTTCAAATCCGTTGAGATTTTGGGTCTCAATTGATTTAAGTTAGGAAAATTTGGGAGAAAGTGTGTCAGGTTTATATAATCCGAATATGAAACATATAGTTACTTAATATACAAGCCTAAGTTACAGTTTTAGTCACTACATAATAATGTACTTATTACAACAACATATAAGATATACTAACTACCCCTCATTCGGTTCTTCTCTTCAGCAACCGGTAGTCGCCTTCTCGAATCCTTCCACCAACAAAGCTTTTCATATTCCGGAAGATACGTCGTGTCTTTAGCCGTTTCTGGATAGCGAACATGAACTCCTTGCTTCTGACAATGTCTTTCTTCGTCCAAAATCTTGTATTCATCCCTGGATTTGTCCTGTTGACTCTGAACTCTTTGACTCGGTAGTCCAATGCTTCATCGATCTGTTGTAGAGTACCATCACTGAACTTGTGGATCTCATTGAACCTCATAATCATCTGCACCCCGTATCTGTCTCTGAATGTAACTGCCCTTGGAGAGTCTATGACTGTGTAGTCATGCTTGAACTCAAATCCAGTGGCCTCCCATCGAGGTTTGGTGAGATTAAGCTGCGTCTGGTAACTCTCAATCCCCAGCTGGAAGTCTTCTATACGTTGTCGAATAACCAAGTTTCTGGTCCATAAGTTGACAGCTGTAATGAGAATCTTTTTGTCTTCAGGTGAGAGATGGTTCAGGTGACCCTGAAGATTCAACAGGTACAGATCTTCAAAGTCACTGAGGTACAGATATTTGAAGTCCCTTTCCGCGATGACATGTTCATTGAGGTCAGCTCGGAGAAGGACAATCTGCTTCATGTAATTGTACCCATACATTGAGAAGACTTCGATTCGGACGACACTTAAGATACGCATATGAGTCCGTACGGCTCTGCGGTCTCCTTCAGAGTCGAATCTGTCAATGTAGAATCGTTGTCTTTGAACCCACCAGTGAGAGATTCCATACATTGCAACGATGTCATACTTGCACTCCTCTTCAATCCAGAACTGATCAGGTACCATTTGCTCTAAGCCGACATCCGGATAGTAAGCCGCCTTCATTTTTGAGATAGACAAAGCTGGTTTGCCAATCTTGTGACCGTATCAAAGATACTCCAGATCTTTGTTGAAGAAGAAGTTAGTTTGGATGGTAATATGACCTGGTTCACCACCAAGTGGAAGCGGCTTGCTAACATTGTACTTTAAGATTGCATCATCCACTGTATCTGTGAGAAGCTTGTGGCATTCTTCCATCTGGAACTGAAGATGAACTACATCGGGATGAAAGACTTTGACAATTTCATATATAGGGCCTTCCAGGTCTTTTGGAGTGAGTTCAGTGATTCCTTGCCTTTTACAATACCAATCCATGAATGTCGCGATATCACTTCTTAGGTGGAGGTACATATGTAGTCTTCAGAGCAGAGGCCTAATTGTTAGTTGGCACATGCAAATCAGTTGACGGTATGGTCCAGGCAGGTTCCAGAGAAGCAGGTCGATCTTCAGTGAGAGGTTTCCACCAACTCTGCCTCAGGTTAACTATAGGAATATGATCACGTCCTACCTCTTCACCACTAGAATATGCTTGTTCATCTGCAGTGGTTTCATCATCCATATAAAGATCATCAGGAATCATTGTAATTGAAGGCTTAATCTGGGTGTCAGTCGTTGTCCAAATAGAGTATTCAGCTGAAGCAGTTGTCTTTGAGGAACTTGGGGCCGCGGTGCTTGTTGACTGACCTCCCTGATGAGTAGATGAGGATAGAGGTGGTGGAGGAGGGGATTGAGCAGAATCGGAGGCTCCGGTTATGCCAGAAGCCCCTAATGCGCCTGACGGTGGTGGAGGAGGAGGTGGTGGTGAAGGTGGCGACCCAGGCGGAGTCTTTGGTGAATCTTGCTTACTTTTCTTCTTAGTTTCCTCCTGAGCCTTATCAACATCAAAGTCCTCACATTCATCACGACGGATAGAGTCCTGCAGTGCTTCATATGCTGCTCGGTGGTCAGCATGTCCCTTGTCATAGTTCTCCTCCAACATGCGTTGGAGCAAAATTTCCTTCATGTCAGACGTAGGGAGGTCCTTGAAGCGGGCACGAAGAGGAGCTCTCATTTCATGCTTTACTGATGAGATAACCACCTCCTTAACTGATTCATTAATCTTTCGGTCAATCTCCTGTGAATCAATAAACTCCACCGTCTGCTCTCTGATCATTTTAGGTAAGTCCATAGTTTCTAACTTATTGATCCTGCTCCCCTGCTTGTCTAGACGTGTTTCCAGAGCTTGATTTTCTTCCACTAGATTCGCGATAAACTCTTCAAGTTCACCTATACGCTTGATGATGATGGGATCTGATGGACCTTGTTGTTGTTGTTGTTATTGTTGCAGTTGTAGTTGTGGTGGTTGGTAATGGCCAATGAACATTGGGAGAACCGGTGACGTCATAGGAGGGAGGACAGAGGTGTCTTGCTGAATAGTGACAGACACCATTGATTCAGCTTCGGTGTCTGCCGTTATCTTCTCATTGTCAGCCTCAGACGGTTTGTCATTCAAGAATTGATCACCAAGCTAAAGTCTTTGGCGAGATGTTGTAGAGAAGACAATGTCCCTATAGAGCTGACAGGTTCTTCTGGCATCACCTGTTCATCAACCGTTAGCTTCAGATTCTCCTGTCATCAGGGTATGCCGCGGCTGTGAACCCTTCATCCATATGCTCAGGTTGTGGTTGACTGGAGGGATCAGTGATCTCAACATCCGAGTGTTCAAGGTTTAGCAGCAGGAACCCCTTCATTAACGAATTCATCTACCAACTGCTTAGAACTCTTAACAGTTCTCTTCTTAACCACTTTCCCCGCCTTAGCACGTTTGGCTAGTGGTGGGGCCTCAGACGATTCTGACACCGGCTTGCGTTTCTTCTCCTGAGGTTTGGCCGGTGCAGGCTTAGGCTTATTGGCTTTAGTTTTAGAAACGGTTGGTTGCTTGGTTGTAGTTTTAGAAATGGTTGGTTGCTTGGTTGCCTTTGGTTTTGCTTGTTTAGTTGGCTTAGCTGGCTTTGGTGCAGGAGATTCAGGATCACTTACTTCTTCACCCGCGAGACGTCG